>CM042687.1:215829746-216031031 GCA_023614405.1 Avena insularis | reverse complement strand
CCCTACAGTGGTATCAGAGCCGTGTCTATATGTAGATCTGTTGCACGAGTAGAACACAATGGTCATTGTGGGCGTTGATGCTTTTATTGTAGATTGCTTTTTGTGTACTTTGCATCTTGCGGTATGTTGGGATGAAGCGGCCCGGGCTGACCTTACATGACATCGTTCATGAGACTTGCTCCACGTTTGACATGCAACTCGTATTGCATAAGTGGCTTTGCGGGTGCCTGTTTCTCCTAGCATAGTAAAGATCCAATTTACAACGGGTAATCAACAATGCTAGTATCAATGTTGTGGTTCTTGTTCGTAAGTTAGAACGACACTTATGAAAGCCCCAAACCACGTAAAATATGCAAAGAAAGTAGAAGCGTCTAACTTTGTTTTGCAGGGGTGTGCAGTGATGTGATATGGCCATGATTGTGATTATATTTGATGTATGCAATGTTCCTTATTGTAAGTTGGCAACCGGCAGGAGCCATATGGTTGTCTTTAATTTCTGTTAAGACCTGCGTGTCTATTCAAAATAGTTGTAATAGTTGAAGCTGGTGGACGACAACCATGAAGAAGCGTCATTGACCTTGATGCTATGCCGGTGATGATGGAGATCATGTTCGTGCTTGAAGATGTAGATCGGAAGCACAAAGAAGAAAGGCCATATCATATCACATATTATGAATTGCATGTGATGTTAATCCTTTATGCATCTTGTATTGCTTAGTAGACGACGGTAGCATTATAAGATGATCCCTCATGCACATAAATTTCAAGTTCTAAAGTGTTCACCCTTAGTATGCACCGTTGCCAAAGCTTGCTGCTTCGAAGCACCACGTGATGATCGGGTGTCTTTGATTCCGCGGGTGAATACAACGTAAGCAAGCCAGATTTGCTTATGCGGTAACTAAGGTTTGATCTTGACGAGCCTAGCATGTACGCACATGGCCTCGTGAACACGGATCACCGAAGGTAAAGCATGAATCATATAGTAGATATGATGAACATGATGATTGTTCGCCATTGAAACTATATCAACTCGTGATGATCGGTGTTGATGTAGTGGATTTGGTTCGTGTGATCACTAAAACAATGTGAGGGATGTTGTTTTGAGTGGGAGTTCACCTAGTTTAATTTCATTAATTAATTTGAACTCAATTTGTCATAAACTTAGTCTAAACTATTGCAAATATGTTGTAGATCAATGGCAGCCCTACCATCAATTTTAATGCTCCTAGAGAAAGAAAAGTTGAAAACAATGGAAGCAACTTCATGGATTGGTTCCGCAATTTGAGGATTGTCCTCACTGGTAATTTGACCTATGTGCTGGATGCACCGCTAGGTGACCCACTTGCACTGATGCTACCGATGAAGTAAAGAATGTTTACCTCGCTCGGAAGAATCAAGATCTATAGTTCAGTGTGCTATCTTGTATGGTTTAGAATCGAGCTTGAAAAGGTTTGAAGAGTCGATCTATATGATATTGTCGAGGATCTCAAATTAATCTTTGAGACTCATGCGGCAATTGAAAGTTATGAAGCTTCAAAAGTTCTTTAACCGCAAGATGGAAGAGGGTAGCTCCAAGGAGCATGTGCTTAAGATGTCCAGGCACGCAAATAAACTTCAAAGTTTGGGTATAGTGATTCCTAATACTTTGGGGGTTTACCGCATCCTCCAATCACTACCACCAAGTTACAAGAACTTTGTGATGAACTACAACATGCGTAACATGAACAAAGAGTTGCCGTAACTATTTGCTATGTTAAAATCTGCGTAAGTGGAGATCAAGAAAGAGCACCAAGTGTTGATGGTCAATAAGACCACCAAATTCAAGAAAGGCAAGTCTAAGCAAAAGGGACACTTCAAGAAGGGCGGTAAGAAAGTTACAGCACCGACGAAGAAGACCAAGGCTGGACCTAAGCCTGATACAGAGTGCTTTTACTGCAAGGGAGAAGGTCACTGGAAGCGGAATTGCCCAAAGTACTTGGCGGATTTGAAGAACGGCAACATCAAGAAGAAAGGTATATCTGATATACATGTTATTGATGTGTATCTCACTAGTATTCGTAGTAGTGCCTAGGTATTTGATAATCGGTTCGGTTGCTCATATTTGTAACTCAAACAGAGCTGCGTAAAACGGAAGCTAGTGAAGAACGAGGTGACGGCGCGCGAGGAAACGGATCAAAGGTTGATGTGATCGCAGTCGGCACGCTACCTCTTCATCTACCATCGGGATTAGTTTTATACTTAAATAATTGTTATTTGGTGCCTGCGTTGAGCATGAACATTATATCGGGATCTTGTTTATTGCAAGACGGTTACTTGTTTAAATCCGAGAATAATGGTTGTTCGATTTATATGAGTAATATGTTTTATGCACATGCACCTTTGATAGATGGTCTATTCTTGTTGAATCTTGATAGTAGAAAAACACATATTAATAACATTGAAGCTAAACGATTGAAATCAAGCGATAATTCGACCTATATGTGGCATCGCTGCCTTGGTCACATTGGAGTGAAGCGTATGAAGAAACTCCATTCGATGGACTTCTTGAATCACTTGATTTTGAATCACTTGAAAGATGCGAAGCATGTCCGATGGGTAAAATGACTAAGACTCCATTTTCAGGTATGATGGAGCGAGCCATGACTTATTGGAAATCATACATACCGATGTGTGTGGTCCAATGAGTGTAGCATCGCCAAGTGGTTATCGTTATGTTCTTACCTTCACGGATGACTTGAGTAGATATGGGTATATCTATTTCATGAAACATAAGTCCAAACTTTCGAGAAGTTTAAGGAGTTTCAAAGTGAGGTAGAGAATCAACGTAACAAGAAGATTAAATTTCTACGTTCGATCGTGGAGGTGAATATCTAAGTTACGAAGTTTGGCGAGCATTTGAAGAAATGTGGAATACTTTCAGCTTGACACCGCCGGAACACCACAGCAGAATGGTGTGTCCGAACGTCAGAATCGAACTCTCTTAGATATGGTTTGTTCTATGATGTCACTTACAGATTTACCACTATCATTTTGGGGTTATGCATTAGAAACAACGCATTCACTTTAAATAGGGCACCGCCTAAATCCGCTGAAACGACACCGTATGAATTATGGTTTGGGAAGAAACCTAAATTGTCGTTCTTTAAAGTTTGGGGATGCTATGTAAAGAAGTTACAAGGACAAGCTTGAACCCAAAGCGGAAAATGCGTCTTCATAGGATACCCAAGGAAACTATTGGGTATACCTTCTATCATAGATCCAAGGAAAATCTTCGTTAAGAATGGATCCTTTCTAGAGAAGGAATTTCTCGAAAGAAGTGACTGGAAGGAAAGTAGAACTCGACGAGGTTGTCGAACCTTCTCTCGAATTGCGAGTAGCGCAGACCGGAAGAAGTTCCTGTGGTGCCTGCACCAATAAGAGAGGAAGCTAATGATGGTGATCATGAAACTTCGTTGAAGTTGCTCTGAGCCTCGGAGGTCAACGAAATCGCATCACCCTGATTGGTATGATTCCATTATGAATGTCATGTTGGTGGACAACACCGATGACCCCGAGACATATGAGGAAGCGATGATGAGCCTAGATTCCAATAAATGGCAAGAAGCCATGAAATCCGAGATTGGATCCATGTACGAAAACCAAGTATGGACTTTGGTGGACTTACCGATGGCCGGAAGGCTGTCGAGAACAAATGGATTTTCAAGAAGAAAACAGATGTCGATGGTAATGTTATCGTTTATAAAGCTCGACTTGTCGCAAAAGGGTTTCGACAAATTCAAGGAGTTGACTACGATGAGACTTTCTCACCGTAGCAAGCTTAAAGTCTGTGGAGGATTATGTTAGCAATCGCTGCATATTATGATTATGAGATATGGCAGATGGATGTCAAAACAGCATTCCTCAATGGAGACATTGATGAAGAGTTGTATATGATACAACCCAAAGGTTTTGTCGATCCTAAAGATGCTAACAAGGTATGCAAGCTTCAACGGTCCATCTATGGATTGAAGCAAGCATCCCGAAGTTGGAATCAACGTTTTGATAAGGTAATCAAAAGTTTTGGTTTTATACAAACTTACGGAGAAGCTTGTATTTACAAGAAAGTGAGTGGGAGCTCTGTAGAATTCTTAATACTGTATGTGGATGACATATTGTTGATTGGGAATGATGTAGACCTTCTTAATAGTGTCAAAGAGTATTTGAATAATAGTTTTTCAATGAAGGATCTTGGCGAAGCAGCTTACATATTAGGCATAAAGATTTATAGAGATAGATCGAAACGCCAAATATCATGGTCACAAAGTACATATTTGGACAAAGTTCTAAAGAGGTTTGGAATGGAAGATAGCAAGAAAGGGTTCTTGCCCATGTTGCCCAATACGACCTTGAGTAAAACTCAAAGTCCGACATCGGCAGAAGATAGAGAAAGGATGAGTAAGACTCCCTATGCATCAGCCATAGGATCTCTAATGTATGCCATGCTATGTACTAGACCCGACATTGCATATCGTTAGTTTAACTAGCAGATATCAAAGTGATCCAGGAGTGGATCATTGGACAGTGGTCAGAAATATCCTTAAGTACTTGAGAAGAACTAAGGATATGGTTCTTTCTTATGGAGGTGATGAACAGCTCGTTGTTAATGGTTACACCGATGCTAGTTGGAACACCGATCCGGATGATTCTAAATCACAATCTGGATACGTATTTATTTTGAATGGTGCAGCAGTTAGCTGGAGGAGTGCAAAGCAAAGCGTTGTGGCGAGATCTTCAACTGAATCGGAATACATGGCTGCGTCGGAGGCTTCACAGGAAGCGATATGGATGAAAGAGTTCATTACAGAGCTGGGTGTGGTTCCTAGTGCGCTGGACCCAATGTCTATCTACTGTGATAACATGGGCGCCATAGCCAATGCGCAAGAACCAAGGTCACACAAGAAACTGAAGCATATCAAGCTACGTTTTCACGCTATTCGAGAACATATCCAGGATGGGGATATAAAGATTTGCAAAGTACACACAGATCTGAATGTGGCGGATCCGTTGACTAAACCTCTCCCGAGGGCAAAACATGACCAACACCAAACTGCCATGGGTGTTCGGTATATTACCATGTAATCTAGATTAGATGACTCTAGTGCAAGTGGGAGACTGTTGGAGATATGCCCTAGAGGCAATAATAAATGTAGTTATTATTATATCTTTGTGTTTATGATAAATGTTTACATTCATGCTATAATAGTATTAACAAGGAAACCATTAATACTTGTGTGAATTGTAAACTTAATTTGAAGTCCCTAGTATAGCCTCTATACTTCACTAGCTTGTTGGTTGATTGATGATTGTGGTTTCCCTATCATGAACATTGAGATGTTATCAACAACAAGATCATATCGTTAGGAGAATGATATGGTGGACATACTCCTATAGATAAGCGTAGCATAAAGATCAAGTCATTTCAATAGTTCAATTGCTATATGCTTTACGATACATAGTAACCTAATTCCTTCGACCATGAGATCATGCATATCACCTTTCTTGGATGGATGCTTTGATGTCATCAAACACCACAATGTAGGGTGGCTATAAAGGTGGCATTGAGTGTTGGAAAGTATTGGTTGAGACACATGGATCAAGAGTGGGATTTGTCCATCCACATGACGGATAGATATTCTCTGGGCCCTCTCGGTGAAATGTCATCCAATTAGCTTGCAAGCATGTGACTTGGTCACAAGGGATCACATATCACGGGAACGAGTAAAGAGTACTTATCAAGATGTGAGGTTGAACTAGGTATGCGTACATACCGACGATCATAACCTCGGATAAGTAACATATCGTGAGACAAAGGGAAATTGGTATCGTATGTAAGTGGTTCATTCGATCGCAGTAATCGTAGAAATATGTGGGAGCCATATGAATTTCCAGATTCCTCTATTGGTTATTGTTAGAAGTGTCTCGATCATGTCCGCATAATTCACGAACCGTAGGGAGACACACTAAGGATTCGTTGTTTAAGTAGTTATGGTATTATGAGAAAGAGACCGAATGTTGTTCGGAGTCTCGGATGGGATCCGGGATATCACGAGGAGATCCGGAATGGTCCGGAGAATAAGATTCATATAAGGAAAGTCCCGTTTCGGAGTTGGGGACTGGTTCCGGTGTTTTCATCGGAACATTCTAGAAGGTCCTAATGTCCCACTCCGGAGGGGGAAGGGTACATGAATGTGTCATTACAGATTGGAATGATTGCATCATATACTAAGTGTTCTCGCTGTCCAAAATAAAGGGTTTATTTAAATCCTAAATTGAAAAGTCAAACGGCTAGTTTGAAAGTCAAACGGCAATTTTGGGAAGTGGGAAAAGAGGAGGAGGTGGAGACCGACTTGGGGGAGGAGTCCCCTTGGCGCGCCTCCCAAGGCCGACTTGGGAGGACTCCTCCCTTGGCCGCCCTCCCACCTATAAAGGGAGGGGCAGGGCTGCCCCTCCTAGCACACACAAGTTCCTATCCTCTAAACTAAACCCTAGACCTAAACCCCGGTTTAGAGCCTTCTAATTGGTTTAGAGCCTTCTAATTGGTGTGTCTAATTACTAGACCACTAATAGCCTCTCTCATAAGCTCCACCATACTCGCACCGGCTTAAGGCGAAGCTCCTGGATCTCCCTCTACTTCCTGTACCACGCCGTTGTCTTTGGGAATCGCGAGGAGAGTGCTACAACCTCCGCTGCTTTGGAACAAGGAGAGGAAGGTCTTCGTCAGTACCGACGTGTGACCGACTGCGGGAGCGCTGCTGGAACGTGGCGCTGGAAGGATCGTCTACGCGATCTTGAGATCGGAAAGAGTACGACTACATCACCCACGAGAATCTGCTCTCGTTAAACACTTTGGAATCTTCGAGGGTGAGTTATTCCATCGACTCGTTGCTGCAATCTAGTAGATAGATCTTGGCTTGTTTGTTTGTATGCGATAGAAAAATTTTGTTTTCCATGCTACGAAACCCTACAGTGTGCTTGTGCTCAAGCAACTATTTGTGTATTAGTGTGTACTCCTCATCTCAACACTACTTTATAAAAACTATTTTACAAAAGAGATGTCTTGGCTCATCTTTCATATTCTCAAATGTTCTGGCATTCCAAACCCTGAGCCAAGATGACCTTGACCCAACCAAATACTTTACTAGTTTCTATTGCCAAAAGTATGGAGACATATGTATATACTCTCCTTATGTTTTCAAGGCAGAACCTTCAACTACTCTTATTCCTAGGTTTTTCCAAAACCTTACTAAAACCTTTTTCATCTCAATCTTCGTAGAGATACCAAGATGGTACTTATCTTACTTAAAAGTAAAACCCCTTTCAACATACCCAACATTACCCCAGGCTAGGCTTGATGGTAACCCTAGTAGCAAGATAAGTAGAAGGATGAATTGCCTTGATCTGCTGATTGCGTTGTCTGCTTAGGAACTAGAGTGAGCTAGTCTAGTAGCTCATCCTTTAGGACCCAATCCTTGCTTGTGATCATCAATCTCAATCCAGCACCCAAGTCTGGATCTATCCTAAGCCACTCCAGTGCCCCTCTCATCTCCTGCTCAGATCAATCCTAGGATAATGCCTCTGGATGGTTTCCAACTTTGTGGAGACACAATCTAAGCATGAATCCTATCTACATAGTTATTACCTCAACATCATCTCCATGATCATGAGATTGGAACCTGGCATCCTCTCAGAAGCTTCTACACTTGCACTCTAGTCCAAAACCCTAAATCTGCCAAAATGGCTATCAGGATTCCTTATCTAGATTCAATCTTTAGAGCTCTACCTCTTCCAACCTATGTGCAGTCTTGTGATTGTACTTGAACCATCTTGTAGTACATCTTTTTTACTACCAAGGCCCACTATTTCCCTTGGCTAAGCCATTCCATGTCCCACTCCTCCATGATGGTTTTGTAGTCAAGATAATAATCTTTTCTGCAAATCTTATCATCTTGCCTACTTTGGCAGAAGCTCACATCTATATGCCACCTACCCTTGACAAACTCTTTGCATAGTTAGGACCTACTAATCATAGACTATCAATACCCACTTCAATTATTTCCATTGGAGCCTGGTGCTTCTTAAACCCACATGGCTTAGGAGGCTATCTAATGTATCTGTTATGGCAGCCTTATTTTCAACAAAGTTTGCCATCTCTCCTAGATCACCTCAAATGCAACCAAGCCCAACTCTTGCTTCCATGATCAACTATATGACATGGTCTATCCATCCATACACCCCTTGTACCAAGGAGAGCTATGATCTCCCAAATCCAAAACTATTTCGGTGGCATCAGAATAACGAAACCCTAGATCCTCCAAGAATCTAGTTTCCACCATTTGCACCACTTTCTCCAAAACCAATGTTGACCTTGATGCCTACACCAAGTGTACATCATCTAACTTGGATATAAGCATCATCAAATAATTCTCCCAATTATTTGGATTATTAAAATTATTTCTTTTCCATTACTCACCCATTTCTCAAAATCCTTGTCTATAAAGGCAAGTTTGATTTTCTCCAAATCACCTTTCCAACTCAAGGCACATCTGATGCCTATACTTCATATCCCATCTTCCAAACTCAAACATAAATATTTCTGAGATTCTCTATTATTTCTTTTTGCCCTTTTTCTTAATTGGCAGAAACAAGAAACAAATCCCTAAAAATACTTTTCCACCTCAATAAATCCCAATAAAATTATTCAATGAGCGTTATGGTATTTAGGACAATACCACATCAAAAACCAAGCTTGCCCCATGAAAAATTTTCCTTTTGCTTCAATAATCTACTTCAGCACTTTTTGAAGAAGTGCATTTAAATGGGATTATAATCATCAAAAAAATCCCATTTAAATCATGGAGAGATTATTTGACCTATATCATCTAACAGTACCATCTCCACACTTTGTCCAATGTAAATCTATCAACTTCCTTCACAAGTTTCCATTTGATCAAATTTGGAAAACCATCAAACCTTGATTCAAACAAAGGCCAAACCCACCCCAATCTTCCCCAGCACCTCTCTCTAGCAGCATCACTCACCTCTGATTGACCATAACTGTAGCATCACTTGAACTCTTGTCCTTTGTGCTTGTTTATAAGAGGGACAAGGGTCATGTCCCTTCATTCCCTTTTAAAAACTCTTGCAGCTGCTGCACCCCACCACTCCACCCCTTCTGCATGACCAGAGCACACCAGCATGACCCACTCCACCGCCACTCTAGACCTATCCCAGCCTAGCACCTTGCCCATGTCCAAAATGGACTTTGTCCACCATGGACCTTCCCTCCCGGGTTTATAATGCCCAAGGGCCACCCAGCACCCTCTCTTCAGCTCATTTTCCCCCAGCACACCTCCCTCACCTCCCTAGAGCCACCTCTCCTCTTCCCCTGCCCTGCCCAGCTCGAAAGAAGGAGAAAGGGAGCTTCAGCCCTCTTCCAAAAATCGAGCAAGGCCCTCTCCCCCGAGCTCCCCTCCTTCTGCAAGCTACATTTTCGGAACCCCTCCCTCTTTTGCATCTAACCATGCCCTTCTTTCCAACCAGGATCACCGCAGGTGGCCTCTCCAGCGAGCTCTGGTGAGCCCCCTTAGGCCACCGCCACGTGAAGCTGCCCCCGACGATGAACCCCTCCGTGTCGCCCCTCTCCGGAGTCAGCGTCGCCTCTCGCGTCCGTGCCACCACATCCCAGCCTCCGGCAAGCCCTGGGTAAGCCCCTCCGCGAGCCCCCTGCCCGTGCTAGGGTTTCCTCGTGGCCACCCATGGCGACGGGGAGACGATGCACCACCGCCGTCGATCGGCCCCATATCCGACGACTGGTGGTCGCGCGTACCTCTTCGCACCCCAGGCTGCCGGGCCTCAAACTCCGCTGAGCCGCCGCCCGTTGTACGCCGCCCGCATGCGCTGGTCACGTTTGGGCTGGCCTGCCTCGGTGCGGCCCGTTTCCCTCAGGATCTGGCCCAGACACCCTCTGCCTATCTTTGTTTTATTCCTCTATTAACAGATCTGAAAATGGGTTAGTAGTTTTAATCCCAAACAAAAATATAAAATACTTCAAAACTACTAGATCTAAATTTTCTCAAGTGCCTGGATGTTTTCCCCAACATACAGATCCTGTTTTGCACCAAAATAAGATTTCGATTAAATCTGATAAATCGTTTACTAAGCTCTATCTAGAACACTAAAAAATTACCCCAAGGATTTTGACAAATTCAAATGACCTAAACTCAACTGGTGATGAAAAGTACTGACCATACCTTTCATACCCCGCTGACCCCAAACTATTTGGCATCCTAGTTTACCCCTGGTGAAAATAATAAAAACAGAGCCTTTCTGAGTTTAGAAATTTCCATAGGTCAAAAAATGAGGTTTTAACCTAATTCCAACTCTCAGATGACACACTCATCCATATCCTTCATAATCCAGTAGCTCATATTTTAATTAGCAACTTTTGAATTTTTGTGAATTAAACTCTTCTGTGCATGGTTTAATCCCTAATAAAATCACTACAGTAGCTTTGTAACTCCAAAAAAAGTTGATTCCAATTTCTGCCGCAAGGTATTTTCAACACCTAAGATGTGTCCTTGGAATCAACTAAAAATCTTCTGTAAAATAAATCTGGTGAAAAAGACAAATCCTATTCAGTACTACCTTTGGGAATTTCTCAAGGGCATTTTGTTAATTGTTTTGAGGAGATTCCGACTCCTCTTGATTCAGTCCATCAAATACTACCTCTTCACCCAAGGAAATAATTTTTGGAACCCCAGATAAGTTCTGGTGAATTATTTCCTAAAACTAGAGTTTTATTCACTACAAAATCCATTATAAATCAAGGGAAACTGGTAAAATAGTGAAACCACTTTTTTGGCTTCATTTTATCAATAACTATCTGATGGTATCATTTTCACACAATGGTATCATACGAATCAAGTCCTTGGTCAAAAACCCCCTTTCTTAGGTAATTCCTAAACTATAAATAAAAGGGATCTTTTCCCTAATATCTCCAAGTCTCCTTCCCACCCCAGCCAATCCAACCCCCAACATCCTACTGATGTTTATCATGTATTTATCCTTAGCTTGTTGTATGGTTTGATGTTTGTATACCTTGTGTTGATTGGTGTATTGTTTGTTTGCATGTATGCTCGATAAAGGCGATAGTTGCGAGTGTGTGACGCCAAGAAGAAGGAAGGATCGGGATATTCTTTTATCATTGTTATTATTGGTATTCTAGTTATCTAAGGCCGTCAAGGGACTTCTCACTGATCATAGGCAAGCCACCATTCCTGAACTCCTATATTCACCTAATTCTGTTTATCAACTGTTTTATATCTCGTTTATGAATTGCATGATCAAAGACATGGTTTGATTCAAATAAATAGACGTGAGTAACTTGGCTCCTCCAAGTTATGAGTAAGCTTCCATTGGATACCTACCCTATTTACACCTACTTTTACCCCTTAGAACGAGGCTAAGATTATTAGCATCTTCCCTCTTGGAACCCTCGGAATTTCATTGATAAAACTATTTTGGGTTATACCCTACTACAAAGTTTTCATAATAAAACCCTTGGAAAGAGGCATCGTTTCCGAGTGGAAGTGTTAACAAAGAAAAGATGAGGTGGATGAAGAGAAAGTCAAGCAAGAGAATGGAAGGGATGTTCTAAGCCAATGTCCGGAACAATTTTATCCATGCAACCACATTACCCTAGACGCTGGGGCTTAGCTCGTAGTTTGTGATCTTTAGCCGGGGATGCTCTTACTCGCTAAAGGGGAGAAATCCCCTGAAATCCGGGCTACCTGTAGGGTAAGGCACTGGTGCAACAATTGGTCTCTCGCGACCGGTATGCTTTTAGGTAGTACGGATGGAAGATTGTCACTATTGTTATCTGCCAGACTTCGGTCTGGAGATAGGGGTCAGTACGAATGGAAGGACCAGGGTCATAGTACCCCATACTCGTACCGGAGAGAACAACCCAAAAGGAAAAGCCGCCATTGCTAGGGATGGACAAATGAAAAGTGTAAGTTTGATTATCCGAGCCCCTGTCTACCGTGTGTAGCAGGCCGTGGTTTTATCAAGCGTATGTATTGATTCTTGTGGGTAAAGTGCACAAACTCTGTAGAGTCTAATCTATTCGAATAGCCGTGTCCACGGTCAAGGATGGTTGGAATGGCAAGTGCTAGGAGGACCCTTCAGATAACTTGAGATGAACTAAAGAAAGTGACTTGGTCACGAGAAAAGATAAAGAATAAGTTGGTTTTGACTAGAGATGGTCGATAAGGTTCTAACATGGGTTTACAACAAACGTTTTCTAAATCTTTTTAACAAGGATGTGGAGAAGTCCAAATTTTCCAAAAAGGAGGCATATTTTCTAAAAACTCTTTTCCAACAAATATATAGATATGCCAATGTTAGGTCTTTCAGAAACAACTATAGTGTAGAGCTATCTCGCCATAGCCCAGTATGTATTATCTTATTTACCCTTGTCTTGGTGGTTTGCGAGTACATTCAAAGTACTCACCGGCATTGTCCCTGGCTATTTACTTGGCCAGATTGCTGATGTTAAGAAGAAACGAAGGTGCTGACATCTATGCGAGATAGGTTGTCTTCCCAGTCAGTTGCCTGTAGGTTAAGGCACGGGCTCCGCACCGAAGACTTCCGCTATTTGTGTTGTAATCGCCAAAATGGACACCTTGTAAATTTGTACTTGACATTGTATGGATTATGTAATGATACTAGTCGGTTATGCTCACGACTCACTGATCATGGGAACGTGAATTGTATGCATAATGGGTATTCTCGGACCGTAAATCCAGGGTGCCACAAGTTTGAATAAGAAAGATTTCCACAACCTTAAGCAATGTCACTGCTGCGTGGAAGAATATATTGAGGAGTTCAACAATCTAGCACGCTATGCAGTGCATGATTTTGACACTTATGCTAAGAGGAAGGAAAAAGTCCTTGAAGGGATGAACGATGAGATGTGCATGCAACTATCTATTGCATATGTTCCAACTTATCAATCACTGTGTGACAAAGTCACCATCTTGGAGAGCAAGATGAACCATGTGGAGAATAGGAAGAGGAAGCATCACTTTGATAAGCATAGTTCTGGATCGTCACACAAACATTCCCATGGTGATGATAGTGGAGGTTCTAGATCCCACAAACATGGGAACTATAACAGCCACCACAACAGTAACCATCACCATGATAACAAGCACCACTGTAGTCATGACAATGGTGGATATAAGATTCACAAGAGTGGACACAAGAGCCATCACAGTGGTAATGGCAATGGAAGTCAGCCTGCTAAGAGAGACATCATTAAGGTTGAGTGCTTCAAGTGCAAGAAAATTGGTCACTATGCAAATGAATGCCCAGAAAAGAAGGTTGATGGAGCCAACAAGCCAAACCCATTTTAGAAGGGTCAAGTGAAACACATCAATGTGGAGGAAATCTTTGAGGAATATGATGTTGTGGTTGGTAAGTTCATGCTTAATTCTTTTCCAGCACTTGTTCTTTTTGATACCGGAGCATCGCATTCATTCAAATCAAGAGCATTTGTAGACAAAAATGGACTTCCAACTGAAACTATTGGATATCCTATTAAAGTAAGATCTCCAGGTGGAGAGATGATAGTAAATTTTGTATGTCATGCTCTAGTGATAGAATTTGGAAAGTATAAGTTTCCATTTAGTCTGATAATCCTAGATTCCCAAGGATTGGATGTAATTTTGGGCATGGATTGGATGACTAAGTATGAAGGAGTAATAGATTGTGCCAATCGTACTGTTACACTCACAAGCCCAGATAAGAAACGGACTAGGTTCAAGTATAACTTTTAATCTAAAGGAAGTAAGCTAAACTCACTTAAGTGGGTTAGCATAAACATTGTACTAGTGGTGAAGGAGTTTCCGGATGTGTTTCCAGAGGAATTGCCAGGAATGCCACCAGATAGATATGTGGAGTTTTTGATTGACTTACTGCCAGGACCTGGACCAATAGCAAAGAGACCCTATAATATGTCATTTTATGAGTTGAAAGAACTCAAGAAACAACTTGGATAACAGTTGCAAAAAGTATTTATCCAACCAAGTTCTTCGTCTTGGGGTGCACCAGTTTTGTTTGTTGAGAAGAAGGACAGAAGTCAAAGGTTATGCATAGCTTATCGTTCACTCAATGAGGAGACTATAAAGAGCAAGTACCCTTTACCTAGAATAAATGATCTATTTGATAAGCTAGAAGGAGCCCATGTGTTCTCAAAATTTGATCTCCGATCAGGCTACTTTTAACTAAAGATTAGAGAGCAAGACATACCTAAGACTACTTTTACCACTAGGTATTGATTGTATGAGTACACCGTGATGCCATTTGGACTAATAAATGCACCAGCTTATTTCATGAACATGATGACCAAGGTGTTCATGGAGTTTCTTGACAAGTTTGTTGTCATATTCATCGATGACATTTTGATCTATTCCAAGATCAAAGAAGAGCATGCAGAAAATTTATGTATGGTTCTTGAGAAACTCAGCGAGCATAAGTTGTATGCCAAGTTCAGTAAGTGTGAATTTTGGTTAAATGAAGTTGGATTTCTTGGACATATTGTGTCAGGAGATGGTATAGCTGTCGATCAAGCAAAGGTGTCAGCTATAACAGAGTGGGAATCTCCCAAGTCAGTTAAAGAAGTTCGTAGTTTCCTAGGCTTGGCAGGATAAGTTAGTAGGTTCATTGAGAATTTCTCAAAAGTAGCTAAGCCAATGACGGAGTTACTTCAGAAAGAGAAGAAGTTTGATTGGACTGAAGGATGTGAAATCAGTTTCCAAGAATTGAAGAAGATACTAGTGTCAGCACCAGTCTTATGTCTGCCAGATTTAGAGAATGACTGTCAAGTATATTGTGATGCTTCTCACCAAGGATTGGGTGGAGTTTTGATGCAAGAAGTAAAAGTTCTATCTTATGCCTCGATACAACTCAAAACTCATGAATTAAACTATCCTACTCATGACTTAGTCTGTTGTCCATGCACTCAAAACATGGATACACTATCTTTTGGGAAAGCGCTATGAAGTGTTCACTGATCACAAGACTTTGAAATATATTTTCACCCAGAAGGAACTCAATATGAAACAAAGAAGGTGGATAGAACTTATCAAGGATTATGACTAGAGTTTGCAATACCATCCCGGTAAAGCAAATGTTTTAGTTGATGCTTTAAACCGTAAAGTTTATGTGAATGGCCTTACTAAAGGAGAATTGCCAAATGATTTATGTGCTCAATTAAAAGAGCTAAGATTGGAAATAGTGCCTGAAAGATATCTCATGTCTTTGGAAGTTCAACCAACATTTTTGTACAAGATTAAAGAAGCCCAAAAGTTGGACAAGTAAATTGAAGATATTAAAGGTAAAATTAGTAAAGGGAAGGCTAAAGGATTCCATGAAGACGAACAAGGAACTTTATGGTATGGGAAGCGTATCTGCATTCCGTAATATCCGGAACTTCGGAAATGGATTCTGCAAGAAGCCCATAATTCACCATATTCTATTCATCTGGGTAGCACCAAGATGTACATGGATGTGAAGGAAAGATTTTGGTGGAACAATCTCAGGAAAGATATTGCAGAACATATTGCCTTGTGTGATGTGTGTAGTCGAGTAAAGGCGGAACATCAGAAACCGGCATGGTTATTGCAACCACTACCTATACCTGATTGGAAGTGGGATAAGATTGGTATGGATTTTATCACCGGATTGCCAAGTACTAGGTCGAGATATGATTCTATTTGGGTTGTTGTGGATCACCTAACTAAAGTGGCTCATTTCATACCCATGAAGACTACCTATACAAGTGCTAAATTGGCTAAGATCTATATGAACAGGATTGTATGTCTGCATGGAGTACCTAAGAGTATTGTGTATGATAGAGGAACTCAATTCACTTTGCATTTTTGGCCACAACTGCATGAATCATTAGGAACAAGGTTAGAATTCATCACAGCTTTTCACCCTAGACTGATGTATAGACAGAAAGGACCAATCATATTTTGGAGGATATGTTGAGGGCATGTGCACTAGACTATGGATCTAGTTGGGATGAAAGTCTGCCATACGTAGAATTCTCTTACAATAATAGCTATCAAGCAAGCATAGAGATGGCTCCATTTTAATTCCTTTATGAAAGGAAGTGTACTACTGTAACATCCCTAAAATCATGTTTCAAACTCATGCATATCATCCATGCATCCATGATCATATGAATTTCATTTCAAACAAATCATTTCAAAACAGAGGCATTTATGCTTATTATTTCATGTAAAGTTTGCTCTAGCCTTAATGCTATCTTCCAAAGAGAAGAGTACTTGTTTTGGTTCAGTAAGGTTTGAAATTCAAACTTAGGCACCATCAAAAGTTTGAACAAAGTTTCAAAACAAAAGGAGAAAATAAAACCATTATTATGCCTATTATATATATATATATCATAAAGGCTTGGTTTTATTTTTTATTTTCATTTGATCAAAGTGTTTTGATTGAACAATAATGTTTGACACACATTTGAGTGCAAGGTTTGCAGTATAAAAACCTAGAGAAGATTTGAATTCAAACTCATTTGATTTGGATTTGAAAATCATTCCAGAAAATCAAAACAGAAAAAGAAAAGGAGAAAAGAAATGGAAAAAGGCCAGCGCTACCTATCTGGCCCAACTGCGAATCCAGCCCAGTTAGCCCACCCGGGTTCCCCCTCTCTCTTTCTCACTCGCAGACAAACCCACTGAGTGAGTGACACCAGGACCCCAACCCTCTCTGTTTAACTCGCTAACGAGTGGACCCTGCGACCACGTCGTCTTCGTCGTCAATCACGCGCAGCCGCGATGCTCGCTCCGCCGTTACCTCGCCACAATCAGTACGCGCTTAATTGCCATTGATACGCCACGCGATCCTCGCCCCCGCTCTGGCTATAAGACCCCCTCTGCACCGCGGCTATTTCCCCTCACCTAGCACCACCTCTACGCCCCCAGGCTGCCCGCAATTGCCTTTGCGCCACCGCAGACAGACGCACTTTGGCGACGAATCTCGGTGAGTACAGACCGCCCCTCTGCCTCTAGTTCAAACCACTGTGTCCAGCATGACCTTGCGCATTCGTTAATGCCCTCCGTTTGCTTTCTCGTGACCTAGAGCGACATCTTCCTCCTCACCTGCGAGCACCTGAGCCGCCGCTCAACTCCGACGTGCGATTCAGGTAAATTGAGACTGCCCCTTGCCTCCCCTTTGGTACTGTCGTGTTCGCCAGGCCCTTGCGCATCTCCTAAACCCTCTAGCTTGTGCTAGGTCGACGCAGAGCCTCGGCAACGTCTTCGAGAGCAAGCAACAGACGCCGCCCGCAACTCCGACGAGCTCCAGCGACCGTGTCCGTGCGCCCCTTGCCAAGCCGTCGCCAGGTTGAGCATCAGCGCATCGTCACGTTTCTGGTAAGCATCTCCGACGACCCCAGAGCCACCTGTAGCGCCGCGCCGTAGCTTCGCCGTGGCCAGAGCTTCCGCCAAATAGCCGCCCAGCTATGGTCGTTTGATCTAGGACCGTTGGATCTAGATCCAACGTGTGGAATTAGATCACTTAGCGAAGCGGTATAGGTAGATCTGGGCCGTGCGATTAAGTCAGATCCAGCGGCTCAGAAGCGTGATCCAACGCGAACCGGTACGCGCCAATCAAATTAAGACGCGTGGCAGCAGTTTAGGTTTAAAATCAGGATTTAAATCTATTAGATGTTTGAATTTGTTTTGGCTATAAATTTTGATCCCCACGTTAGAATTTGACAAATTTTATATCAATGGAATCAGGGGAACAAGCCCTTTCTATTTATGCAATGTGTTTAATGTTTTGGTTATGTTAAAATGGTTTTATTTACAGAAACATGTGTAGGGATAATTTGAGTATATGAATTGTTTAAGAAATGATTTAAGGTTTAAATAATTGTTGTTTGGCAAGTTTTGAACTTGTTTATGAACCAGTACTGTACACTTGCTTTGTTGAGTTTTAAAAATCATCACATATCATATTGCATGCATTCATATATTTTTGTTTGTTTGTATATGTTTTGTATGTGATTTGTGGCTATGATTCTTTGTGTAGATTTTGGTGCTAGTGATTGTGATTGTGAGGAGTGTAGATACTCTCCAAACTACCAAGGCAAGTGGTGCTTCATGAATATTTTTACCCTATGTTTTCTACTAAGCATTAGAAATATTTTGCTAGTCTTGCATGCTATATTTTGCTTATATGCCATGTTGGGAAATCCTAGTAGTTGTAGAATTACTAGAAATTTCTAAGTTAAGATGCTTATCTATTCCATGCTTAGCCTAGCTAGTAGCAACCAAGGGTTGGTGAAATATACATGCTATGATGAAAACATTTCTAAGTCTTTGGACTTGTGTTTTGCCTAATAAAAAAACTAAGTAAATGAAACACCTGGGTGGAATGGAAGGAATGGTTTATGTTGAGTGGTTACACAAGGCCCATTTCTAAGGTTTACCTTGTGTATCTCACTTGTGGAAAGCCACCCAGGAACAAAGAGATTTTAGAGTCCAAATGTTAAGAAGCTTCTAGTGCAGCCACTTGGCAATATGGGCTCTGCCTGGATCACATAGGTTGCTAGAACTTAGCCATTTGGACAGTTGGTGGTAGTGGGAATGATAGGTTGGAGCGCGTCCATTTGGTCTAAGGGATGGCTTCTAAAAGGTCTTGTCTTGGTGAAAATCAAGTCTGGTGGGGAAAGTGCACAACCTCTGCAGATGGAAGAATCTAAGTACTTAGCCATGTCCCTGGAAAAGGACAACTTGAGCATCAAGACATGGAAGCTATCAAGAATCTCCTCATCCCAATTTCTAAGTAAAAACTTGTGGGTGAACAAGGGTGAAGGACCTCAATGTCTATTGGTGGTTCCTTGCGAAAAGTTTTGACAAAGAAAAACTTAGTGATTTCAACTAATAGGCAAAACCTATTTTGAGCAAAGCAAGCCAAGCTACACTTAGCCAAATTTCATATAGTATCTAGTCCACCTAAACTATACTAAGGTATCACTTGCCAATACTATTCCAATGTATTGACCCACTGTGGCTGTAACTTGTGATGTTGCAGGTTACTCTGATGAGGATTAGGAGTCATGAGTCTACACTCAACATGTTTGCCTATGGCACATGAAGATGAAGACTTTTATTTATTTACTTATTCAAACCCTTGTACTAGGCCTGTGGCCTTGGAGTTGTAAACACTATGTTTTCTCTGGAATGACTGTAATAATGACCTTTGTTTCTGTGTACTTCATCTTAAACTGTGGATGCTAGCATTGATCCAGGGACTAGCATTTAAATCACAAGGATCCTTTTCCTTTATAAAGGAGGGATCTTCTGAGATGGTATCGAAAGCTTTGTGTTGCCTGTAGGATTATGACCCCAGGATTGGAAACCACTAAGGAAAAAATTTCAACAACTTCTACACTTGTATATTCTTCTCGTAAATTTTTCTAATCTTCTTTCTCATCTCTAATTGTAGATGAACTCCATCAACGAAGCCGTGAGGAAAGGACCACTCATGACAATGACTTTGGAGTGTGAGACGGAATTCCCCAAGGCTCTCAAGGACCTCATGGTTGTAATGGAAATACATGGTGCAGCTGTGTACAACGGTTTTCCTGTGATGGATGAAGGAGTTGAGTACTGGTGGGTGCAACTTCACTTGTATAAAAACAAGGAAGACAACCACAAGGACTCAGGATTCTGCATGTTCACCAATTCAGTGATGCACCCTACATTCTTTGACTCAGCAAGGGATGCAGCCTGGAAGACCATCAAAGAACTTGGTGAAAGAGTCAAGTGCAGAATGTTCAACATCCAAAATAGCCTAAAAGAAGAGAAGAAACATACCCAAGAGTTGGAGGCTACCAACCAAACCTTAAGAGGAGACATTATAGACTTAGTGATGGAGTCATGTGAACAAGATAGACTGATTGCTTCTAGAAACATTGTGTTAGCCAACAGATCCAGTGAGATAGGATTGTAAACGTACTTCGTTAGTTGGACCACCACTTATCACCTTATTTTCCAAATGTTGCTTAAAATAAGTTGAACCTTGGTTGTTGTAATGGATCCATGTATGCCATGACTTGTGTGTTTTGATTTCCAAGGATATGTATGTGATGTTTTGCCTTGTGATTTATCTTGAATTTTGTTGTTCTAACTTTTTCTATCTTATAAATAGATGCCTAATGTTACCATCAGCACTGTTGAGGAGTTCCAGGGAACTCGCTTTGGTCCTTGTATTGTTGAGCTTACTACTTTGCTCAATCTCCCCCTTCCTACCATCATGGTGCTTCCCCTCACCAAGTTTGAGAGGAAAGACCTTTGGGGATTCAAGGTCAACCAGCCCGGACGCCAGACTGAGCCTACCACGGAGGCTATCATCTTCAAGCTCATGCACGATGACAAGGAGAGAGGCCTTGAGGTAGTCATGCAGGATCTGACATGGCGTCTGCTAGGGAGACACTCCCGACATGTTAGATGTACTCACTTTCACGTCTTCGGTAGACGTGATGAGGATGGCGAGTCCATCGACTTCGAGGACACTTCGAGGGAGACAGCGGAGCCGATTCGCCTATACCTCCAGGACTTAGAGGCTCTCATTAGGCACGTGGACTCTGATAGGACCAATGTCATGCTCAACAATGATGAACTCCAGGTGCAGCTTCGCGAGAAGGACAAGCTCTTCGCGGAGCAAGATGAGATAGTCAAGGAGATGGAGTCAAAGTTCGAGAGCTAGGACAGAAATTTCAAGAGTCAGGAGAAGCGAGTCCAGGATAGGAACAAGAGGATTCGGGCCATGACTGAAGAACTGCAGGCCAAGGACTTCGAGCTCGAGCATCAGCAGACGGTGATTGAGAGGCTTCGTTCCCAGAAGAGGGCTCTCAAAGCCAAAATAGAGACCTTGACCACCAGTGTCGAGGAATACAAGACTGCGATGGAGAACGCAGGTTTTACCTTTGTCGAGGAGGAGGTTGATGCCCAAGAGTAGAGTTGACTACTCATTTATTATCATACTTGTTGTTGGGAACTTGTTATTTGACCATCCAACATGTGGATGGCTTGTTATTTGTGTGTGTTTTACTTTGCGAACTTGTTATCTGGTTGTTGAACCTTTGATGAAGAGATTAAGGAAAAGATTGGCAAAGGAAAAGCCAAAGGATTCCATGAAGACGAACAGGGTACTTTATGGCATGGGAAACATATCTGTGTTCCACAAGATCCGGAGCTTCGGAAACTGATTTTGCAAGAAGCACACAACTCACCGTATTCCATTCATCCGGGTAACACCAAAATGTACATGTACATGAAGGAAAGATTTTGGTGGAATAATCTCAAGAAGGACATCGCCGAACATATTGCTTTGTGCGATGTGTGTAGTAGAGTGAAAGCGGAACATTAGAAACCAGCAGGTTTGCTTCAACCACTACCTATTCCTGATTGGAAGTGGGACAAGATTGGTATGGATTTCATTACCGGATTACCAAGGACCCGGTCAGGATACGATTCTATTTGGGTAGTAGTGGATCGCCTAACTAAATTGGCTCATTTCATACCCGTGAAGACAACTTATGCAAGTGCTAAGTTGGCCAAAATCTATATGAGTAGAATTGTTTGTCTACATGGAGTGCCCAAGAGTATTGTGTCTGATAGGGGAACTCAATTCACTTCCCATTTTTGGAGACAGCTACATGAGTCATTGGGAACGAGGTTGGAATTCAGCACTGCTTTTCATCCCCAAACTGATGGACAGACAGAAAGGACTAATCAGATTCTTGAAGACATGTTGAGGGCATGTGCCCTAGACTATGGAGCCAGTTGGGATGAAAGTTTGCCTTACGCAGAATTTTCTTATAACAACAGCTATCAAGCCAGCATTGAGATGGCACCATTTGAGTTTCTCTACGGGAGAAAGTGTACCACCCCATTGTTATGTAATGGTGTGGGAGAAAGAAGTTTGTTCGGACCAGAACTTATCAAAGAAGCCGAAGAGAAGGTCAAGTTGGTTAAGGACAAATTGAAGATAGCATAGTCCCGACAGAAAAGCTACGCGGATCCTAAGCGTAGAGAAGTCACCTACGAAGTTGGTGATAGAGCTTATCTTAGAGTGTCACCACTTCATGGAGTGAAGAGGTTCGGAGTCAAAGGAAAGTTGGCCCCAAGATATGTTGGACAATTCAAGATTCTGAGTCGCAAAGGAGAAGTTGCTTATGAAATTGAATTGCCAGAGCTTTGTCAGCTGTCAATAATGTGTTTCATGTGAGTCGGCTTAAGAAATGTCATCCAGAAATGGAAGAAACTTCTTTGAAGGATACTATACCTTTAGAGGAGGTTCAGTTGGAAAGTGATCTTACCTATGAGGAGAAACCTATCAAGATTCTTGAGACTGCAGAAAGAGTCACAGGGACTAAGACTATCAAGTTTTGCAAAGTGAAGTGGAACCATCATTCCGAAGAGGAAGCAACATGGGAAAGAGAAGATGATCTTCGGAAAGACCACCCTCACCTATTTGCTAGCCAATCTGAATCTCGAGGGCGAGATTCACCTTAAGGGGGTTAGATTTGTAACATCCCTAAAATCATGTTTCAAACTCATGCATATCATCCATGCATCCATGATCATCTGAATTTCATTTCAAACAAATCATTTCAAAACAGAGGCATTTATGCTTATTATTTCATGTAAAGTTTGCTCTAGCCTTAATGCTATCTTCCAAAGAGAAGAGTACTTCTTTTGGTTCAGTAAGGTTTGAAATTCAAACTTAGGCACCATCAAAACTTTGAACAAAGTTTCAAAACAAAAGGAGAAAATAAAACCATTATTATGCCTATTATATATATCATAAATGTCACATCCCAAATTTTAGATTTGGTTCTGCATATCATTCATATCATTGCATCATACTTTTCCTTGCAAAACCATCGATTGAAAAGAATCGGCGAAACGCTATTTTCAAAACCCTATTCTATTCTACTACGAGGCTCCTGCGGGAGGCATTAGTAGGACTAGTGTAGTCCACCCTTGTAGCCTAGTGGTTTAACTCAACCCTTGACCCTAGGTTGTTCCCCTCGATTTTACAAAACCGTAGGAGCAAGAATCGCTTGATTCGGAGCTCGTATGGAAAAGTTACGGCCGTTTTATTAGATTATCGAAAATCGCCCCGACTTCGCCGTGTTCGCCTCCAACTGCGCGGCCCGTGTCGCAGACCTGAGGGGCCCCGAAGAGGCCCCACCAGCCGCCACCGCTTCGCCGGACCGTGACCGCACGCGCCGCCTCGAACCTCGCGCACCCACCTCGATCTCCGAAAGGCCGCCTCGACCAGCCAGCCGCCCCTCGGCTTCCGCGCCAGCGCCACCAGTGAGCCGCCGCCGCCGCCGCCGCTGCCTCCCGCCAGCGCCGCAGCCGCGCCTGCCAGCGCGCCGCTTCAGCGCCAAGCTACGCCTTGCTGCCTTGTTGCCGCCTTTAACTCGCCGCCGCGCTGCCTTGCAGATCGCCGCCGTTTTTCGGTGAGTTCGCGACGCCTTTAGATCTCAGATCAACGGTCCAGATCGGCGTTGACGGTCAGTATCAGCGTTGACTAGTCGACGCCGATCGGCGCCCAATCAGCAACGCGTTGACGATCAACAGACATGGTAGGTAATTACTTTAATCGATTTAGTTGGCAGATTTCGGTAGAAACTTGTAAATTGCGTAGAAATTAAACCGCTGGGCCAAAAATTACAAATAAAATATGTGTAGATTCAGTAGGTCGTGTGGAATCTTGCTGTACCTTAGTTTTACACTTTTGCAGCAAGGTTCAGTACAGTTTATCAAATGAGTTAATGGCCTTTTTGGAGCATTTAATTCGTAGAAAAAGATCTGTAACTCCAAAAATTGCGTATGATATGTCCCTGGATTCAGTGGAACGAGGAGAATCTCATCGTGAATTAAAAAGATAGGCTTATAGTAAAAACTTCTGCAGAAACTGTCTAGTGGTTTTCTGCAGTGTTTTAATTACTCGGGGAGTTTTATAATTCCTTTTTGAGTAATTCCAGTTGGTACTGTTTCTAATTAGCTATGCCTATGCTGTAGAATTTTCCCAAGATTTTAAAAATAGTATACTACCGGTACTGAATTATTTGAATTCTAGCTCTAGTTTTGAGCATTATATTTTGCATAATAGTTTTCCTTGCGCTAAAACTATTTTCCATGCATGCAATCAGTAGTATTATTGAATAGGATTATGTGGTGCAGCTGTAGCACCAATTCACTTGTCGTGCATGCATTCATACATCATCTTTGTTGCATATGATTGTGGATTGTTTGTTTATGATTGCAATTGTATCGTGTAGATTGTGACGAGTGCAACGCTTGCTCGTGTGTAGATTGTTCTTCTGACCGCTACAACCAAGGCAAGTAGATGCTAATTTGTTCATGATATCGTCCTACTATTTTTAATGCATTGTCGTGTATTTCGTAGATGCATGTGTAGGATGATACTATCGCTATGCTATGTCCTATTATGTGGTAGGGCCTTCCTTGTAGATGAACCACCGTTGGTAGATGTGCTTAGCCATGCTATGTTGAACGAGGGCTGGGTTACATCACTGAGACTTGTTTCTAAAAGTATTGGTTTGTGAAAACTAAACAACTTAATCAATGAATCTCCTGGGTGTGATGGTATTGATAATTTTGGTGGTTTCATTGCGGAAAGGCACCCAGGTATCGAGAGAAATTGATTGGCTTCTTTATTGTGTAGCTTACGTGTACAACCATGTGCCAATAATGAAATGGGCGGTTGGTTGGACTTAGTAGGTTGTGGTAACTCGAACCCGCGTATCCAGAGATGTAGAATTTTGGTAGGTTGGACGGTCTTGGCGTCGGGATTGGGGTGCTACTTCCCGAACAGTCTCTTCTTGGACTTCTCCCTATCATCACCCAAAATGAGAGTGATGGTACGAGCTGGGCTGGCCAAGTCACATGGGTAAAGTGTACTAACCCCTGCAGGGTGTATAATCTAATCGATTAGCCGTGTCCCCGGTTAAGAACAACTGAGTTGCTTGATATTGATTCCATGACATGTTTCTCGCTCATTCTAATTTCATAATTGTTTTTAATATTGTTGGGTTAACTTAATTGGGATCTTTTCAAAGAAAATCAAAAACTATTTATGAAAGTTGGACAAATGTATTTGCAAATGCAAGCCAGACACAACTCCAATTGCCAAATATGCATGTAGATGTTAGCACTATTGTCTCCTTTATTAGCTCTACTTGCCATACATTCCATGTATTGACCCTTCGGGGCTGCTACGTTTCATGTTGCAGGATATTCCGATTCTGAGTAATCGATATAGGCCACGGTACTCCACTCGGCACTTGTTCACTTGTGGGCAATTTGAAGAATGGAGGATTTACTTTATTTATGTTGCTACCTGAATAATTTGAGCTAGCCTTGGGCTAAGCTTTTATTGTAATAATGGTACTCTGGATCTTCGTTATTCATGATACACGGATATTTTGCTATGTTATTCATCTTATTCTATTGTGGGCCAATGAACCGATCCAGGGATTGGCATGTCACATAGAAGCCTCGGTCTTTTTAGAACCGCGGTGTTACAAGATGGTATCAGAGCCCGTGTGTTGACTGTAGGATCGTGACCTAGGATTGGATTAGGAAGCCATAGATTTATTAAAACCTATATTAACCCTGTCTTTCATCTTATGCCTTTCACTCTCGTAAATCCTTATCATATGCTATTCTCACACTTTCCTCTTTAATTGATAGATGGGAGAAGTCAGGACTGAGTATGCCACCATGGAGTCACCAAGGCCCTTTGCAAGACAGTTAGCACAGCTCTCGCAGACATTGGGATTGCCACTGCCCATGTTCAAGGGAAGAAGGTTGTACACCTATGGATATGGAGAGGATGCATGGGAGATCACTACCTTCATATTCAGGGATGCCGCCTTGCCAAACCCTGTGCACCTGATCTACACCAAGACATACTGCAACTGGGGACTTGGAATCAACTTGGCCATACATGAAGCCCTGTCTCGCTAGTGCCATCATGTCCGACACACCTCGCCAATGTGATTCACCCTACCGTGACTATGGGAGGCGTCATGAAGAAGGGCACATTGTGGTTACCCCGGGCGACAGGAACAACATGCCGCCCCGTCGGAGGCACATAGAGGACATGGAAAGGGAGAATGGAGCTCTAGCTGAGAATGTGATGATAAAGGAGATTGCAGATTTTGCTAGCAATGGTATGGTGGTCCAAGGACAGGAGATTGACACCTTGCATGAAGCTGTGGGAGTTCTGGAGAATGCACTGATAGCCAGAGATGCAACCATAGCTCATCTTCATGGTACTGTGCAGGAGAACACCCAGAACATACAACAGTTGCAAGGAATCGTCCAGGAAAGGGATCAAACTATTGAAGCTATGACAGCCCAGATTGCCGCTCTCCAAGCGCAGATGAATCCACCCTCTGATGATGACAATGGAGATGATGGCAACAATGGGGATGATGATGACAGTGGGAACGATGATGATGATGAGGACGAGGATGATGATGATGGAGACGATGATGGTGGAGGAGATGAAGCTGTTGCAGTTGCAGCTGAGAGTGAAGAAGAGGAGGATCCAGAAGAGGTGGAGTTTGAGATCTCAAGTGATGATTCAGGAGAAGTGTACACTCCGCCGCCATGGTTGTACCGCGAACCAAAGCGCCAACGCATGAGTGCAAGGACCTACCGCAACCTCTTCAAGAAGTAGATAGAAGTCCACCAATTAGTCCACGTTAGGCAAATTCGTTAGGATTAGTCTCGATCGATGTGAAGCTTAGTTCGTGTTAGTTTAAGAGTGATTAGTTGCTTATTTGTGTACTCCAATATTCCCGGAATTATTTGTGCGAAATTTTATGAAAGAGTTATGGCAATTTTGGTTAACATCTGTGTTATTTTCGCTGCAGTTTTCTGCTGATACAGCAGTACTGTATGATTTTTCCTATTTTTCTGGTAACTGGTAAAAATCTGAAAAAAATTGGGTTGGTGCGGAACTCTCTGTACTATATGTAAAAAAATCATCTAAATTTTCTGACGAGTCTAAGTCAGGCGGAAAAATTCGTGAACGCTGCTGGACTGTTCTGGCAGATTGCTGTTTTTGCTGTTTAGTTGATCAACTGTTTAGTTAACCATTGCCAACTCTTGTAAAACTATTTCAGTAGGTATATACTGCTAGGATAACCCCTGGGATGTTGCTGGATCACTTTATTGTTGATGAGTTGTTTGCTTGTGATTGTCTGCTATTGTTTGTTGTTGATTGATCATATGCATGGGTAGAATCCAATTGTCGTAGTTGATTCTTTCTAAACTTACCTGTGCTGCACCGCAGATGCCTCCCCGCCATCAACCCACTGAGTTGGAGCAGCTCATGGCAGCTCAGGCACAGCTGACCCAAGTGATGACTCAGTTTATGGCAGCTCAGAACAACAACAATGGAAACAATCAGCCTCAGGGAGATGCTCTCACCAGATTTCTGAGGCTAAGGCCAGCTAAGTTCTCTACTACAGCGGAACCAATGGTTGCTCTCGACTGGTTGCGTTCAGTCAACAAGGATCTGTAGCATCGGATGCACTGATGCTGAGAAGGTGAGGTTTGCGCCACCTCTGGAGGGACCAACCGCTTTTGGTGGGACACTTTTCAGATCACCCACCCGCTGGACCGTGACTTGGGCAATGTTTGAGGAAGGTTTCAGACCAACCACGTGTCTTCAGGAGTTCTGAGCCTGAAGAGGAAGGAGTTCCATAACTTGCGCCAAACCAATCGCACCGTGGCGAGTACATTGAGGAGTTCAACAACCTGTCCGTTATGCACCCGAGGATGTTGACCGATGCGAAAAGGAGGGAGAGATTCCTGGATGGCCTCAGTGATGAGCTTTCAGTGCAGCTACTGGTGGTTTATTGCCCCACTTTCCAGGAGCTTATGGACAAGGCCAGAATCTTGGAAGGGAAGCACAAGCAGGCGGAAAGCCGCAAGAGAAAGAGTAGCAATCACCACTCTGGTTCACATCACAAGTCTCGCACTTCATATGATGGATACTCCAAGCATGGAGGGAGTGACCATGGGAGCCATGACCGCCACCACCATGGAGGCGATGGGCATCGTCATGACAACCACAAGAGCAGACACCATAGCCACAAGGGAGGACACTCTCACCACTCTGGAGGACACGGTGGACATGACCGCAACCGTGATCGCAGCTTTGTGAAGAAGGATCTGAGTGAGGTGACATGCTTCAAGTGTAAACAGAAGGGACACTATGCTGACAACTGTCCGGAGAGGAAAGGACTAAAGCCAACCAACAACGAGAAGGCCACAGTGAACCACATGAATGTGGAGGAGATCCCAGATGAGCCTGACCTTGTGATTGGTAAGTTTCCAATCAACACTTACCCTGCACTTATACTTTTCGATACTGGTGCATCACATTCATTCATATCAAGGGCATTTGTGGATAAGTATAAGTTACCTACTGAGTCTATGAAAAGGTCTATTAGAGTGAGTTCACCTGGAGGAGACATGATAGCTAGCGGGATGCATGATTTAATCCGTGAGGATTGGAACACACAACTTCATTGCACATCTAGTAGTGTTGGAATCACAAGGGTTAGATGTTATTCTGGGTATGGATTGGATGTCTATGCATGAGGGACACATAGATTGTGCACAGCGAGCTGTTTCACTCAAAACCCCGGATGGTAAGAGGATTATATTCAAGTCGGCTGCACGACCAGGAAGGTGTAAGTTGAATTCTCTTAAGGGGTTAGCATGGATACTGTGCCAGTGATTAGGGATTACCCTGACGTGTTTCCGAAAGAGCTGCCAGGAATGCCGCCTGACAGGGAAGTAGAGTTTCTCATCGACCTGATGCCGGGAACAGGACCTATTGCAAAGAAACCATATAAGATGGATGTGGATGAGCTGATGGAATTGAAGAAGCAGTTGAAAGAGCAGCTGGAAAAGGGATTCATTCAGCCTAGTTCGTCGTCATGGGGTGCACCTGTTCTGTTTGTGGAGAAGAAAGACAGCAGCAAGAGATTAGTGGTGGACTATCGCTCGCTGAATGAAGTGACTATCAAGAACAAATACCCCCTGCCGAACATAAATGATTTGTTTGATCAACTGGAAGGAGCGAAGGTGTTCAGCAAGATTGATCTGCGATCAGGCTACTTCCAATTGAAGATCCGGGAGGAGGACGTACCAAAAACCGCCTTCACCACTAGGTATGGTTTATATGAGTATATGGTTATGTCTTTTGGACTAACGAATGCCCCGACGTATTTCATGACCATGATGAACAAGGTATTCAAGGAGTACTTGGACAAGTTCGTGGTGGTGTTTATTGATGGCATACTGATATATTCCAAGGATGATGCTGAACATGAGAAACATCTGCGACTGGTTATGGAGAAGCTGAGGGAACACAAGTTGTATGCCAAATTCAACAAGTGTGAATTCTGGCTTAACACTGTTGGATTTCTTGGACACGTAGTGTCAGGAGAAGGAGTCGCTGTGGATCCAAGCAAAGTGACTGCAGTGACAGAGTGGGAAGCACCCAAGAATGCAGGAGAGATACGAAGCTTTTTGGGACTTGCTGGATATTACAGGAGGTTCATTGAAAACTTCTCCAAGATTGCTAAGCCGATGACTGAACTTCTAAAGAAGGAGAGGAAGTTTGAATGGTCAGACGTATGTGAAGCCAGCTTTTAGGAACTGAAGCGTCGACTAGTGACTGCACATGTCCTGTGTTTACCAGACCTTCAGAAGGATTTCCAAGTGTACTGTGATGCTTCTCGACAGGGACTTGGGAGTGTGCTGATGCAAGATGGGAGAGTGGTGTCTTATGCCTCGCGACAACTCAAGCACCATGAGCGGAATTACCCCACACACGACTTGGAGTTATCGTCAGTTGTTCATGCGCTCAAGGTATGGAGGCATTACTTAATGGGAAAACACTGTGATGTGTACACCGACCACAAGAGCCTGAAGTACATATTCACGCAGAAGGAACTGAACATGAGGCAAAGGAGATGGTTGGAACTTATCAAGGATTATGATATGAATCTGCAATACCACCCAGGAAAGGCCAATGTAGTAGCAGATGCTCTAAGCCGGAAGGTTTATGCCAATGGATTGACAATTGGGAAATTGCCCGAGGATTTGTGGAAGCAATTCAAGGACCTTAGGCTGGAGGTAGTGTCTGAAGGATACTTGGCAACAATGGAAGTCCAACCAACGCTACAGGAAGAATCAGGAAGGCTCAAGTGGGAGACAAAGAGATAGATGAAATAAGGGAAAGATGAAGGAGGATCGAGCAAGGGAATTCCGCGAGGATGAGCAAGGTACCATGTGGTATGGAGATCGTTTGTGCGTTCCCAGCGATCCGGAGTTAAGGAAGTTGATTCTATAGGAAGCCCATGACTCGCCGTATTCCATACATCCGGGCAGTACGAAGATGTACATGGACCTAAAGGACAGATTCTGGTGGAACAACATGAAGGGAGACATCGTGGAGCATATTGCCCTAAGTGATGTATGTAGCGGAGTGAAAGCGGAACACCAGAAGCTAGCAGGATTGCTGCATGCATTACCCGTGCCGGATTGGAAGTGGGATAGAGTGGGAATGGACTTTATCACAGGATTGCCCAGGACTAGGTCAGGATATGACTCCATTTGGGTAGTGGTCGACCATTTGACCAAGGTAGCCCACTTTATTCCGGTAAAGACAACCTATACGAGTGCAAAGTTGGCCAAGATTTATATGGACAGAATTGTGTGCCTACATGGAGTTCCCAAGAGTATCGTATCTGATAGAGGCACCCAATTCTACTCACACTTCTGGCGCCAGCTGCATGAGTCACTTGGCACTAGATTGGAGTTTAGCACAGCGTTTCACCCACAGACCGATGGACAGACCGAGAGGGTGAATCAGATTTTGGAGGACACGCTGAGAGCTTGCGCTTTGGCTCATGGCTCTAGTTGGAATGAGAATTTGCCATATGCTGAGTTTTCCTACAACAACAGCTATCAAACCAGCATCAAGACGTCACCGTTCGATGTGCTATATGGGAAACGGTGCCGGACACCATTGCTATGGGATGGAGTAGGAGAACGTCGGTTGTTTGGACCCGATTTGATCAAGGACGCTGAGGAGAAGGTCGCCTTGATTAGGGACAGGCTGAAGGTAGCACAATCAAGGCAGAAGAGCTACGCGGACGCCAAGCGCAAGGAAGTGGTGTATAAGATAGGTGATAGAGCATACCTCAGAGTGTCGCCACTTCGTGGAATCAAGAGATTTGGAATTAAGGGTAAGATGGCACCTCGGTTTATTGGACCGTATCGGGTCTTAGCACGCAAAGGAGAAGTTGCCTATCAGTTGGAGTTGCCAGAAGCTCTGTCCGCTGTTCACAATGTGTTCCACGTATCCCAGCTGAAGAAGTGCCATCCGGAGATGGTGGATACACCATTGAGAGACACTGTACCGCTAGAGGAGGTTCAGCTCGAGAACGACTTGACCTATGAGGAGAAACCGGTCAAGATTCTGGAAACAGCGGAGAGGACTACCCGTACCAAGACGATCAGGTTTTGCAAGGTGCAGTGGAGCCATCACAGTGAGGAGGAAGCCACTTGGGAGCGTGAGGATGACATCCGAGAGGACTACCCACACCTATTTGCTAGCCGCGCCGAATCTCGAGGACGAGATTCATCTTAAGGGGGTTAGTCTTGTCACATCCCAAATTTTAGATTTGGTTCTGCATATCATTCATATCATTGAATAATACTTTTCCTTGCAAAACCAACGATTGAAAAGAATCGGCGAAACGCTATTTTCAAAACCCTATTCTATTCTACTACGAGGTTCTGCAGAGGCATTAGTAGGACTAGTGTAGTCCACCCTTGTAGCCTAGTGGTTTCACTCAACCCTTGACCCTAGGTTGTTCCCTCGATTTTACAAAACCGTAGGAGCAAGAATCACCGATTCGGAGCTCGTATGGAAAATTACCGGCCGTTTATTAGATTATCGAAATCGCCCGACTTCGCCAGAAGCTACTCAACCCGTGTCCGTCCGTAGGACCCCACGAGGCCCACATACATAAGGCCCCACCTAGCCGCGCCTCCTGCCTCGAAGACCGCACCGACGCTGGCCAACCTCGCCCACCTCGATCTCCGCGCCGCCTCCTGGACCCCGCCGCCGCCCTCGGCCTCCGCGCCACCGCGCCGCCAGGTGAGCCGCCTGCCCGCCGAAGCCGCCTCCGCGCCAGCGCTGCCCGCTCGCCACCTGCAGCGTGCCTCGTGCCCAGCTGCTGCTCGCCGCAGCCGCCTCTACGCCGCTGCTGCCGCTTGGCGCTTCGCCGCCGCTGCCAGCGCTGCCGCAAGCCTTACGCGCCGCTCGCAGCGCTTGCGCCGCCGCTGCCGTCGCGGTTGTCGCGCCGCCGTTCGCGTGACCGCCTTGATCCGCTACAATACCAACCTTCCTTCGCAGGGAAAAACGTCGTCGCCGGAACCGGTCGCCGCCACCGTTCCGAGATCGCCGCCGTTCGTTCCCGGTGAGTTCGCAGACGCCTTTAGATCTCAGATCAACGGTCCAGATCGGCCGTTGACCGGTCAGTATCCAGGCGTTGACTAGTCAGACGCCAGTCAGCGCCGATAAGAATCATTGACCATCAATGTATACGCTTGATCGGGTAATTACTTTAATCGATTAGTTGACAGATTTCGTAGAAACTTGTAAATTGCGATAAATTAAACCGCTGGGCCAAAAATTGCAAATAAAATATGTGTAGGTTCAGTGAGTCGTGTAGAATCTTGCTGTACCTTTGGTTCAGACTTTTGCAGCAAGATTTAGTACAGTTTAGTCAAATTAGTTAATGGACTTTTTGGAGTAATTAATTCGTAGAAAAAGATCTGTAACTCCAAAAATTGCGTATGATATGTCCCTGGATTCAGTAGGACGAGGGGAATCTCATCGTGAATTAAAAATATAGGCTTACAGTAAAAACTTCTGCAGAAACTGTCTAGTGGATTTCTGCAGTGTTTTAATTACTCGGGGAGTTTTATAATTCCTTTTTGAGTAATTCCAGTTGGTACTGTTCCTAAATAGCTATGCCTATGCGGTAGAATTTTCCCAAGATTTTACCAACAGTATACTACCGGTAGTGAATTATTTGAGTTCTAGCCCTAGTTTTGGGCATTATATTTTGCATAATAGTTTTCCTAGCGCTAAAACTATTTTCCATGCATGCAATCAGTAGTATTACTGAATAGGATTATGTGGTGCAGCTGTAGCACCAATTCACTTGCCTTGCATGCCTTCATGCATCATCTTGTTGCATATGCTTGTGGATTGTTTGTTTATGATTGCAATTGTATCGTGTAGATTGTGACGAGTGCAATGCTTGCTCGTGTGTGGATTGTTCTTCCGACCGCTACAACCAAGGCAAGTAGATGCTACTTTGTTCATGATATCGTCCTACTATTTTCAATGCATTGTCGTGTATTTTGTAGTTGCATGTGTAGGATGATACTATCGCTATGCTATGTCCTATTATGTGGTAGGGCCTGCCTTATAGATGAACCACCGTTGGTAGATGTTCTTAGCCGTGCTATGTTGAACGAGGGATGGGTTACATCACTGAGACTTGTTTCTAAAAGTATTGGTTTGTGAAAACTAAAACAACTTAATCAATGAATCTCCTGGGTGTGATGGGATTGATAATTTTTGGTGGTTTATTGCGGAAAGGCACCCAGGTATCAAGAGAGAATGATTTGCTTCTTTATTGTATAGCTTACATGTACAACTATGTGCCAATAATGAAATGGGCGGTTGGTTGGACTTAGTAGGTTGTGGTAACCCGAACCCGCGTATCCAGAGATGTAGAATTTTGGTAGGTTGGACCGGTGCCCGTCGGGATTGGGGTGCTACTTCCCGAAGAGTCTCTTCTTGGACTTCTCCCTATCATCACCCAAAATGAGAGTGATGGTACGAGCTGGGCTGGCCAAGTCAAATGGATAAAGTGTACTAACCCCTGCAGGGTGTATAATCTAATCGATTAGCCGTGTCCCCGGTTATGGACATCTGAGTTGCTTGATATTGATTCCATGACATGTTTCTCGCTCATTCCAACTTCTTAATTGTTTAATATTGTTGGGTTAACTTAATTGGGATATTTTTAAAGAAAATCAAAAACTGTTTATGAAAGTAGGACAAAACTATTTGCAAATGCAAGCCAGACACAGCTCCACTTGCCAAATATGCATGTAGATGTTAGTACTATTGTCTCCTTTACTAGCTCTACTTGCCATACATTCCATGTATTGACCCTTCGGGGCTGCTACGTTTCATGTTGCAGGTTATTCTGATTCTGAGTAATCGATATAGGCCACGGTACTCCACTCGGCACTTGTTCACTTGTGGGCAATTTGAAGAATGGAGGATTACTTTATTTATGTTGCTACCTGAATAATTTGAGCTAGCCTTGAGCTAAGCTTTTATTGTAATAATGGTACTCTGGATCTTCGTTATTTATGATACACGGATATTTTGCTATGTTATTCATCTCATTCTATTGTGGGCCAATGAACCGATCCAGGGATTGGCATTGTCACATAGAAGCCACGGTCTTTTCAGAACCGCGGTGTTACAGTTGCACACTACAAAAATCCTGAAAAGATTTGAATTCAAAAAGATTTTGAAATCATTTGAATTTGGTTCCTGAAATTGAAAATAGAAAAAGAAAAGGAGAAAAGAAATGGAAAAAGGCCAGCGCCACCTATCTAGCCCAACTACGAATCCAGCCCATTAAGCCCACCCGGGTTCCTCCTCTCTCTCTCTCTCTCACTCGCAGACGAACCCACCAGGTCACTGACCACACGACCCCACCCCCTCTCTGTTTCACTCGCTGAGTGGTGGACCTCGCCATCTCATCCTCATCTTCCCCAAATCGTGCTCACGACCACGTCGCCGGCCGTTCCCTCCGCCATTCACTGCTGCGTTGATTCCTCGCTTAATTGCCCTTGATGATACTGCGCGATCCTCGCCCCGCCTCGCTATAAGACCACCTCCTCGCGCCATTCCCACCAACAAAGCTGCACCTCGCCCCCAGGTCGCCCGCATCATCCTCACGCAAGACAGACGAGCTCACTCCGGCAATCTCGGTGAGCCCTGTGCCCCTCTCCTCTGGTTCATACGATGAGCCGCATGACTTCCTTGCGCATTCCTAATTCCCACCGTTTCCTATACCTCGCCCAGCCGACATCTTCGCAACGCTGCAAGCTCCCGACGACATCCTCAACTCCGGCGATCAAATTCGGTGAGCCCCTTGTTCCCCTTCACCTCTGATTCACACGATCATGTTCGCCGTAGTCTTGAGCATCCCCTGATGCCTTTGTTTCATGCTAGGGTGACCAGGAGCATCGCCAATGTCGTCGTCCACCCAAGCCCGACGCTGACAGTAACTCCGACGAGCTCGGTACCGTGTTCAGGCGCCCTTACCAAGCCGCCAAGTTGAGCATCGCTAGGCCGTCTCGATTCTGTAAGCATCTCCGACGACGACCCAGAGGCACCTCAGAGCTCACCGCCAGTAGGCACCGCCAGCCGCCATCTGTGGTCGCTGATCCAGACCGTGAGGATCTAGATCCAAAGACGATAAACAGATCACTTATCGAGCGTGACGGTAGATCTGGGCCGTGCAGATTAAGTAGATCTAACGGCTCACAGACGCGATCCAACGCGAACGCACGCACTAATCAGATTAAGACGCGTGGCTAGAGTTTAGGTTTAAAATCAGGATTTAAATCTATTAGATGTTTGAATTTGTTTTAGCTATAACTTTTGATCCCCATGTTCAAATTTGATGAATTTTATATCAATGGAATCAGGAGAACAAGACCTTTCTAAATATGCAATGTTTTTAATGTTTTGCTTCTGTTAAAATGGTTTTATTTACAGAAACATGTGTATGGCTATTTTGAGTATATGAATTGTTTAAGAAATGTTTTAAGGTTTAAATAAATGTTGTTTGGCAAGTTTTGAACTTGTTTATGAACCAATACTATACACTTGATTTGTTGAGTTTTAAAAACCATCACATATCATATTGCATGCATTCATATATTTTTTTTGTATATATTTTGTATGTGATTGTTGCTATGATTTTATGTGTAGATTTTGGTGCCAATAGTGATTGTGATTGTGAGGAGTGTAGCTACTCTCCAAACTACCAAGGCAAGTGGTGCTTCATGATATTTTTACCCCTATGTTTTCTACTAAGCATTAGAAATATTTTTGCTAGACTTGCATGTTATATTTTGCTTATATGCCATGTTGGGAAATCCTAGTAGTTGTAGAATTGCTAGGAAATTTCTAAGTTAAGATGCTTATCTATGCCATGCTTAGCCTAGCTAGTAACAACCAAGGGTGGTGAAATATACATGCTATGATAAAAATATTTCTAAGTCTTTGGACTTGTGTTTTGCCTAATAAAACAACTAAGTAAATGAAACACCTGGGTGGAATGGAAGGAATGGTTTATGTTGAGTGGTTACACAAGGCCCATTTCTATGGTTTACCTTGTGTATCTCACTTGTGGAAAGCCACCCAGGAACAAAGAGAATTTAGAGGCCAAATGTTAAGAAGCTTCTAGTGCAGCCACTTGGCAATATGGGCTCACGGATCACATAGGTTGCTAGAACTTAGCCATTTGGACAGTTGGTGGTAGTGGGATGATAGGTTGGAACGCGTCCATTTGGTCTAAGGGAAGGCTTCTGAAAGGTCCTGTCTTGGTGAAAATCAAGTCTGGTGGGGAAAGTGCACAACCTCTGCAGATGGAAGAATCTAAGTACTTAGCCATGTCCCTGGGAAAGGACAACTTGAGCATCAAGACATGGAAGCTATCAAGAATCTCCTCATCCCAATTTCTAAGTAAAACTTGTGGGTAAACAAGGGTGAAGGACTCCAATGTCTATTGGTGGTTCCTTGGGAAAAGTTTTGACAAAGAAAAACTTAGTGTTTTCAATCAATAGGCAAAACCTATTTTGAGCAAAGCAAGCCTAAGCTACACTTAGCCAAATTTCATATACTATCTAGTCCACCAAAATTATACTAAGGTATCACTTGCCAATACTATTCCAATGTATTGACCCACTGTGGCTGTAACTTGTGATGTTGCAGGTTACTCTAATGAGGATTAGGAGTCATGAGTCTACACTCAACATGTTTGCCTGTGGCACATGAAGATGAAGACTTTTATCTATTTACTTATTTAAACTCTTGTAATAGGCCTGTGGCCATGGAGTTGTAAAGACTATGTTGTCTCTGGAATGACTGTATTAATGACCTTTGTTTTTGTGTACTTCTTAAACTGTGGATGCTAGCATTGATCCAGGGACTAGTATTGCAATTATAGGGATCCTTTTCCTTTATAAAGGAGGGATCTTACAATTACATATATATTTTATGAGTTATATTTGGAGTTGGATGTCTTTATGAAATTGCGGTGTTTTTTGGAACCAACTAGCACTCAAGGTCACGGTGTGGGGTTATCTAGATTGGGAAAGGCAGACTTTGAGGTGTGCTGTTATAGCCCTACCATGGATTAGAGTGTCCAACCGGAGAGTAGTTCAAAGTAGTATCATGAAGAGAATATATTTATATGAGAGAGTGTTCACTAGTGAAATTATGATCCCTAGGCCTTGTTTCTAAACATTGAAACACCATTTGCATCTATATATGTTGCATGTTTGCTTGCTTCCATCTTTATTTCAGTTTGCCTTTAGTTTCTCCCACATCAACAACAAGTCAGAAGCTCTTTTCTGGCACCGTTACCACTTGTATTTCACTATCTCTTCACCGAACTAGTGCACCTATACACTTGACAAGTGTATTGGGTGTGTTGGGGACACAAGAGACTTATTGTATCTTCATTGCAGGGTTGCTTGAGAGGAATACATTTGACCACTTCCTCCCTGAGTTCGATAAACCTTGGGTAATCCACTTAAGGGAAACTTATTGGTGTTCTACAAACCTCTGCACTTGGAGGCCCGACAACTGTCTACAAGAATAGAAGTGCGTAGACATCACCTTTTTTGACAGCAATTCAGGATTGCTGAAATTTGGATGTTATAGACCTTTCCCCCTTAAAATAATCTCGTCGCGAGATTATCGAGGAGTAGGGTTGTGTGATAACATCCGCTTAGCAATTTCAGCGATGGAAATATTATTTGTTAGCAGGATTTACATTAAACGGGCATGGTAAGCTATGGGTAGGAGCTGAGTGGCTTTAGATCGGTGGTTTGGATATGAGTGGAAAAGACGTAGTCTTTTCCCCTTAGGATTATTCTAGGTGGGTTTAGCATCGTCAGGATTCTTTCTTCTTGCGGTGGTACGACGAGTTGAACCTTCTTCATTCCTTCACCACGATAGTCAGATTTTCTATCTTCAAGGTCTTGATACACCAGCAGGGTGGTTGGCTGCGCAGTCGACCTTGGAGGGGAGGACTTTCCTGAAGTACCATCTGATTCAGGAGAAGTGCCGATTTTCGTCATTCTTGCAGGGTCGATGTTTCAGATTCCGCAGGGGTGGTCATCACTTGACGATCACTAGTGTTCGTGTTCAGGGTTCTATCGGGTTTTTGGGAGGGAACACGCAGTCTTTCCCCCTTAGAGTGACATTAGGGGTTTCCGGTGGAGTCGCCGACTTCCTTCATTGGAGTCGTATGCTGATGCTGGGGGATGGTGTTGGACCTTTGATCCTGAGGTGGTTACCTTCTATCGACCTTGTACTGCTTCATGGGAGGCATCGATGCCACTTCTTGAAGTAATAGTCCTAGCGGGAGAGGAGTTTAACTAGCTTCCGGTTAGTTAGTTCTGAGCTAGGTAGGATCCAATAGGTTGAGGATTGCCATTGGATGTTGGCAGTCTCGGAACGCGGTCCTTTAGAAAAGGGGTATTTTCGGGTTAGGTTTGATACAACGTCGTGGGTAAAATACGCAATGATGGGCATTATTCTTGCATACCATCCAATAGGGTTCATCCAGAGTTCAGCAGATTTGTGCCGGCCAATGGCGAAGGTACTTGACGCCTTACTGAACAAGTTTCGAGACGATCCATCACTCGCTAGAGGTTGGAAAAGTGAGTGGGTAGGGTATGAAGGACTATGTCGAGAGTGCTCCTTGAATCTTGCAGCCGTCCTTGGGTTGGGTACCAACTTTAGTTACTCTATTTACTCGGGGGTCTAAGGGACATTCAGCTCTTCACCAATTAGGGTCGTGCCTTCTCTGATGTTTTGCTTCGACGTGTGGATCTTCCAGGGTGGTGACTTGAAGAGGGGTTGATACTCGTGAAGGGGACATTTCTTCATTCTCCGTCTTGGGGTTTGCAGATTCGGAGGTCCTTTTTGGTGGGTCATTAGTAGCAAAAGAAGAGAAAAGGGGGGCTTCACAACATCTTCAGAGAAACTCGATGCTTTTGGGTTTCTTTATTCTCCTTGGAGGGTGGTATTGGCAGCGTCGGGTAGTCTTGTTTTCTTAATTCTGAAGGTCTCGGTTGTTGGGAGGATCGAGCATACTTATGGAGATTGTTGATGATGTCTGTGTTCTGTTCCTCTGACGACTCTTGAGTTGGTGTTTGGAGCAGGTTCTTGGATTGGAGATCTTATGGTATTATCTTCTCATGGTCCGTCTTCTAGAATTGAGTGGAAAGACACGGTCTTTCCACCTTAGAGCTTTACTTGGGGTCTTCGAGGTTGGGGGTAGATCCTTCGTCTTGGAGCAAGGCGTGACGCTTGAGTTGAGATCCTCGAGTGACGCTTTATTGCGACTACCTTCCTATGGTGGTCACCTAACGGAGCCGTAAGGGTTAACTCGGGGTAAATTTATCAGTTAGCGACGCTTCTTCTTGGTCCTTCGTCAGGGTGGGGGCAGGTTATCTCTAGAGGGGTTATCTTCACTTTGAACGCTTTGTGTTTCTTTGGATTGATGACGGTGTAGACTTGTTGTCTTCAGCATCCTTTTCTTCAGAAATATTTTTTGGGAGTGTTTGTGGTATGGCGAGGACTTCTAGTTGGTTCAATAGAGGGTCGAATAGGATCGCTGCTCCTTTGGGGTGATTAGGACTAAAGCACGAATATGGGTTGTCAGAGGTTTCTTTATGTGGCCATCCTGCTGAGGAGAGGTTTTCAGCTATGGGGTTGTGAAGGTTAGCGTCGGGATACACAAACAAAGTGATCATACAAATGGGATCGGATGGTCTTAGGTAGACAAGCAACACATTCCAAGCATCATATAAGCACATGACAAGCAAACAAGGTGTACCGTAGGTACAAAGGGGTGACTACACGCCATAAGGGGAATCCTATATTAGGGATGCTCATCCTAAGTACGAACATTACAGGGGTCTTGACTTGTATCTTTCCATCTGTTGTTGTCGGTGTTGTACTTTGATTTGGGAGCGATTAAGGACTCCATTGGTAGGGTGATCTTGTAGTGTCTTTTGTCATTGGTAGCTCCTTTGTTTTGCTTTTCTTGGGGTCTCTTCATTCCGGGAGCTCCATCTTCATAGTCTCCGAGTCCGAGTCGGACTTTGTTTTTGGAAACAGAACCTTTGAAGTAGATGATATATGGAGTAACCAATTTTCAAATCGTTTAACTCAGAGAAGTTGAGATAAGAAATCTATTGAAAAGCTTTTGGGGAAAATAGTTTTCAAAAGCCGGTGTTTTCAGAAATAGGGGTGGTCCTATCTAACATCCCTGCTAGCTAAGGTCTCCTACAGTCAGGATGGCTCTGATACCAGGTCTGTGGAACCCCCGGATTTACGGTCCGAGAATACTCGTTATGCCTACAATTCATGTTCCCATGATCAGTGAGCCGTGAGCATAACCGACAAGTATCATTACAACATCCATAATTAACGAATACAAGTACTTACATTCATGCCATTATGGCGATACAACATCCATAGCGGAAGTCTTCAAGCGCAGAGCCCATGTCATGCCTTAACCTACAGGCGACTGACTAGGAAGATGGCCTAGCTCGCATAGACGTCAGAAAACTCCATCATTCCTCTTGCTTCTGAAAGTCTAGCCAAGTAAATATCCAGGGACAATGCCGGTGAGTACTTTGAATGTACTCCCAAACCACCTTAAGAGAACAAGAAATAAAGGGTATGCAATATGGGTATGGTAGGATGTTTCCATAAGAGGTTCTTTTATAAATTAGTTTCTCTTGTAGATATAGCGTATCTCTATATCTTTGTTGAAAAACTATTGTAAAACATTTTGGAAACCCTTTTGAAAAGTTTTAAGAAAACACTAGGATTGGGTCACCCATTCGTTTTTCCTTCCGATCATCTCATGACCAAACGGCTTCCTCCTTTTCCCGACCATCCCATGGTAAAAACATTTCCAAGCCATTGCTTTTCCGAAGTACTTTCTGAAATCAAAACCATCACCGTTGTACAGCCGCCAGCACAACCGTCCATGATCGAGGACTCGGCTAGTCGAATAGATTTACACTCTACATAGGTTGTACACTTTACCCACACCATCTAATTAACCATCCCTGATCTACACCGATTGTGGGTCGAATAACCGGTCAAGACCTTTCGGATGCCCTCTCTGATACAAGTGCGTACCCTATGAAGTTAATCCCCTCAAAACCGGGACGCCCTATATAGTCACAAGCCAACCGGAGCGCGTTTTTCACCTTGTCGGGTGTGCGCTTTCAATGAGGGGTCATAGTATCATCTGGCCGCCCTTGGACGGTATGTACCTTCTCCAGGCCGATGTTTCACATGGGACTTTATAGGTGAAAGGCCCAGCCCCCGGGGATTTGATCTCCCCCGTAGTAGTTCGAGGCACCTATATCGTATTAGACAAACTTCTAGTCTAGCCCCGTCCCATTCCATAGTAATATGGTTGCACGGGTTAATTGCGCTAGCTTCAAAACTGGCCAGCCTGGCTATTTTCGTAAACATTTTTTCTCCATATTTTGTCCAACATTTTTGTAAAACAAAACCTTGTTTCTCATTTTCCAAACCACTTGGTAAGCCAAGCCTCACCAAGGTTTTCTCATAAAACATTTTTGTTAAGCCTTTTTCCGGGGTCTTCCCATCCCATACTTTTGCTTCGGCTAAAACGGGGTCTCCAAGGGGTTATGGTGTTAAGAAACCATCTATCATACTAGGGAAAGTAGGTGTCATCGAAGGGGTTGCACTTAGTTGTGCAAATGGTATTAGCTGGGGGAGCCAAGCCACTACCAGATATAAAATCATCATAAGTAAAACAATGCAGTTTCATAAACAGTAGATAAAACATGCAGAAGTAAAACGGTAGGACAAGGGCTTATGAACAAGAAGGTGGCTTGCGTGTGAGAAGCAAGATGTCCCGTGACTTCTTTAGAATACCATAATACCAAATACAATAATAATAGGAATAACCCGATGCTTCCTTCTTCTCAGCGTCATACAATCGCAACTATCGCCGTTATCGAGCAAACATGCAAGCAAACAACACCACCATGAATACAAGGCATACAAGCACAAATACATACAGCAAGCAATGACAAAACAAGTTTATAGATCAGTAAGGATTGGAGATTTTTCTTTGGACACAAAGGAATGCCCTTGATTGCATTTATGGATTTTATAATTAAGATTTAAGGTCCAAAACTACCTAGATAAGGGGTTTTTGAACAAGGCCAAGTTATGTATTATATCAATGTGAAAACATGATACCCTCAGACAGGTATAGATAAAATGAAACCAACAAAAGTGGTTTCACTATTTTATCAATTTCCATTGTTTTATAGTGACTTTATAGTGAATAAAGTTCTAGTTTTAGGAAATAATTCACCATAATTGTTTTGGAGTTCCAAAAATTATTTCCTTGGATTATTAGGTATTATTTGATCGACTGATTCACTGAGAGTTGGATTCACCTCAAAAAATTACTAGAATGCCCTTAGGAAATTCCCAAAGGCAGTACTAGATGGTTTTTTTTTCACTAGATTAAAAATATAAGGGATTAGGATGTAATTCAGAGGAAACAAATGTGTTAGTTGAATTACCTTTCAGTAGAAAATGGAATCATTATTTTTGGATTTACAGAACTAACTCTATGAATTTATTGGTGAATTACCTATCCATAGAAATGATTAATTCACCAAAATTCAAAGAGAGCTTAATAAATTTTGGGCTCCTGGTTTTTGAAATATGTTGATATATATGTGTGCAGGGAGTTGATATTATCCCAAAACCTCATTTGGTTTGACCTAGAGAAATTTCTAAAGGAATAAAATGGATTGTTATTTTTATTACTGGCAGAACATAGTTCACCATGAAACGGGACCAAGTCAAGTTATTGGTTATTTCAAATATCTAAAAGATGAATTTGGATTAATTCCATTTGGAATTACCAAACTCTCTGGAATCATTTATAGGTAAAAAATATACATCTGGGCAAAAGACTTACTGTAATTAATATGGATATCACTTGGGTCAACCAAAGGTACTACCTGTTGGCAAAAAAACTTGAGTGTAGGATAAAATTTAGATTTATACATTTGGATGTATTTTTCATTTTTTAAATTTATTGAAACTAAGCTGTAAATTTCAGATGCGGAATAAAAGGAAAAGAAAAGGGGAAGAGCCGGCTGAACCTGGGCTGGTCTAGGCGAGGTGTCATGTCACATCCCAAAATTTTCCAAATTTTGTAATGTGAAAAATAAATAAACAAAATAAATAATTGTGGAAATTTAGGGTGAAGAGAAACTTTTTGATTCCAAAGGGAAACATCAAAACCCATCTTGAACAAACTCTGAATAAAGTTTGAATCCAACTAAATTGAAATCAAGTGAAATGCATTCTTCATAATGCATCTTGAAATATAAACACTTTGAAAATAAACCAAAACTCTAAAACCCTAATGGAGGAAATTTGTTTCAAAGATATCCCTAAGATTATGGATTTGATCCATATAAAGATTTATCAACAAACATTTATAAATGTCCAAAAGGGATAAATAGAAATATTATAAAACCATAGAAATTGGTTTCACTTAATTTGGAGCCATAGATAAAATCTTATGAATTTAATAAGATAAGAAAATTGAATTCCCAAAGCTGATAAAACACCTATCTAAAATCCATACCAATTTGTGGGCAATTAATTCTAAAGAGATTTAAAAATATAAATAAATATAAATAAGATTTTACAAATTGGAATCACCAAGTTTGGATCTATAAATGAAAAGATATGGATTTTATGAATAAAGAAAGAAATAATTAATATGGAATATTGAACAGCCAAATTAAAACTTGGCCAAGTCCATAAGAAAATGGAATAATTATAATCCAAATCCAAATAAAATAAAAGGATAGAGAATTTTCAAATAAAATAAAACGGCATTAACCAAATTCTATCCCATTTGAATAAAGACAATTGACTAAATTAAATGATTAATAATCATAATAAAATACTTTAAATAATTCAAAGTAAATTATTTAACACCCCATTTGAATAAATAAAACCTACTGAAAAGGGTTAGTGAAAATTAGAATTCAAATAAAGGAGATGAAAATATATTTAATCTTATTTCATTAATGGCATATGCTTGTTTTAATAAAGAATAAAACCATAAGAAGAATAAAAGAATTATTCCTAAAATGGTATTTGAAATACAAGTTTAAACAGTATGGAAATATACTGAACATTTGAAAAAGGTTTGAACTCAAACATGGTTTGAAATCATTTAAACAAAATCAAAACAGAAAAATGAAAACAAAATAAGAAAAGGATTCAGAACAAAAAAAATGAAAGAGTCAGCCCAGCCTAGCAGGCCCAGCAGCGCAGCCCAACTAAACCCTCGAAGCGTTTTTCTCACCGCAGAACAGACCCTCCCCCTCACTCACTGCTGGTCCCCACCTCTCCTCTCTCTCTCGCTGACTAGCCAGCCCCACCCCCAATCATCTTCCTCACCCGCCGCGGTGACCACGCCCCCCTCGCCGGACGTTTCTGGCCATAATTTCTCGCGTTAATTCGCTTTGCCAGAGTAAACCACGCCCCCAACCATGCGTACTTATACGTCTGCCTCTCCTCTCTCATTCCCCTCGCTCATCCCACCCTCTCCGCCACCAAGACGCTCCGATTTCACCTGAGACCATCCTCTGCTCCGACGAGCTCTCCGAGCAATTCTGGCCAGCCACTGTCGCCCCTCGCCCCCTCGACCACCCGATACTGATCCCCAGACTCCTGCACACCTCCCAGTAGCCTCGACTTCCCCGCACTTGACCCACAGCATCGGCAACGATGACAACCATGCAGCGCCGCCGTCTGCAAACAACTCCGGTGAGCTTTATCACTTGAACCAGTGCGCGCCTCGACCAGAGATTCATGCCAACTTCTTTGCCTGTGCCTTTTGAACATCCAGGTGCTCGTCATTCACTCACGCAGGATCTATAGACTCGCCTTCGATGTTGACAGGAAGCTCCAGACGCAGACGACAACTCCGGCGAGGAATTGCATCCACCCCTGTACGCCCTTGTCCCCGAAACAACCACCTCGAGCTTCAGGACATCTCTGCGAATCTGGTGAGCCACTCCCCACCATCTCCCGCTTCCTACATCGCTGGCGACACCACTTACAGATCGCTCCGCCGCAGGCCACCGTCGCACGCGCTGCCAGTTCCTGACCAGTTGCTCTGGACCGTTAGATATTAATCAAGTGGATAGGATAGAACCACTTAACCGAAGAGGTACATAGTGATCTGAGCCGCTCAGATCTAATTATATCCAACGATCCTCAGCATGTGATCCGTGCGAATCGGTATGGACCAATGAAAACACGACGCGTGGCCCAGAGTTTGTTTTAAAACTAGAATGTGTTCTATTAGATGTTCAAACTTGTAAATTGCATAACTTTTAATCCACACGTCCAAATTTTATATCAATGGAATCAGAAAAACAAGTACTTTCCAACTATGCACTTTTTTTAGAAAATTGCTTTTGTTAAATTGGTTGTTTTTAAAGAAACTTGTTTAGGCATAATTTGAATATAAAACTTATTCTAGAAATATTTTTATGGTAAAATCTTTGGCAAATGGTTTGTTTTGAACCTACTAACCATATAAAAAAACTTGTGGAATTAAAAGTGTATTTTGTGAAGTTAAAGAATAAATCTTTGATTTAGAACATTTCTAGTCAAATAAAAATATTGTTTATATGTTAAAAATGCTTTTTGCAGAAAAACCTTTGGGAAATGATTTGAATTAAACTCTCTGACCCTAAACACAAAGTTTTATGATTTAAAAATATATTTGGTGAACCCTATAAAAATTATTACTTTGCTAAAGGCATTTCCAATAACATAAAATATTGTTTTGGTATAAAACTGGTTTATAGGTAAAACCTTTTGCAAATGATTTTAATATTAAACACTTGACCACAAAACACTAACATTGGTGTTAAAAATATATTTGGTAAACACTATAAATATTCCTTGGATTTAAATCCTTTCTAGCAAAACAAAAATGATTTAAAGTGGCCATTTTTCACTAACTTAATATCAAATGGTTTTACCACTTTTTAAATGACCAATAGGTGTTTTCAAATATTTATAACCTATTAGAAAATAACTTTTCCAAATAAAACGATCTTTGGCATGTTTGCATGCATTACTTTGTTTTTATTATTTTATGTGATGATTGCTTGAATGGTAGATTGAATATTTGCTTGCTTGATTGAATTGTAGTGGAATTTGAAGAGTGTGACTATTGAAAGATCAAGGAGTGAACTTATATTATCTGCCAAAAAGGCAAGTGATGATTCATACTTTTGTCCCATTATTTTCACTATGCATTAGTGATATTTCTAAGTAGGACTTGCATGGAATTTTTGCTAAGTATAAACTATGCCATGGAAAATTCTAGTAGATGAAACCTTAGTAGAATTTTTCCTAAGTTAAGGTTCCTACTACTATAGTGCTTAGCCTAGCTAGTAGAAAACAAGGGTGGATTATATCCATGCTATGGAATATTTCTAAGTCAAGGACTTGTGTTTGTTTAATAAAACAACTAAGTGAATGAATCACCTGGGTGGAATGGAAAGAATGGTTTGTGTTGAGTGGTTACGCAAGTCCAGTATGCTGGGGAGAACTTTGGGCATCACCAAGTCCAGTATACTGGGGAAAATTTGGTATCTCCCTCGTGGAATGCCACCCAGGAACAAAGAGATTTGAGATGTCAAATGTTGAGAAGCTTCAAGTGCAGCAACTTGGCATTATGGGCTCTGCCTAGATCATATAGGTTGCAATAACTTAGCCAAATGGACAGTTGGTGGTAGGGGATGATAGGTTGGAACGAGTCCATTCTGGTCTAAGGGAAGGCTTCTGAAAGATCTTGTCTTGGTGAAACCAAGTTGTAGAGGTCCCAACCTTTAATAAGGTAGAGATGCCTGTGGTTACAATGCTAGTCCCTGGATCAATAGCTAGCATCCACAGTTAAGATGTAATATCAAGGAACAAAGGTCATAATATAACTTTATAACCAGGAATAACATAATTTTATTACATCTTACATAGCTCATTTGGCTATTACATTACATTGCAGCAGAATATTTATAGGCATGGGGTCCTTCATCTTCAAGTGCCACAGGCAAACATGTTGGTTGTAGACTTTGTAATCCTAATCAATCAATCTTCACTAAAATCAATCAAACCTGCAACAATACAAGTTACAGCCACCAGGGTCAATACATTTGAATTGTATTGGAAAGTTTCACTACTATCTTGAATATAAGTGGATCCTATCATTACATGCATATTTGGCTAAGTAGGGTTTAAGGCTCATTTGTAGAAAGCAATAATTTATCCTATCTCTTCAAAACAGTTTGATCTTTTGTCAAATCTTTTCTGAACTCCTTGGTAAATCCCCAAGTGTTTCAAGTCTTTGTCAAAATCTCTTGAGCTCCTTGGTAAATCCCCAAGTGCTTCAAGTTTTTATCAAAATCTCTTGAGCTCCTTGGTAAATCCCCAAGTGCTTCAAGTTTTTATCAAAATCTCTTGAGCTCCTTGGTACACCCCAAGTACTTCAAGTTTTCTTTGTTGTCACTTTAAAGTTTTTCTTTTAGAAATTGGAATGTCGAGATTTCCCATAGCTTCAAGCTTTATTTGCTCAGTATTGTCCATAACAGGGGACACGGCTAAGTACTTAGATTTTATTATCTTCTGCAGAAGTTGTACACTTTACCCACATGACACAATCTCATCTTGTTGCCACCAGTGGCCGCTGGATAAGTACTCACCAAGATGGAGTACTGGCAGATTGAGAATGTGACGAAGTCTTTCGAGAGGGTCCTCCCATACACCATTGCTAGCTTGTCTTCAGGCACCCATGTAGGGTTTCGAGTTCCCTCATTTTCAGTAACCTGAAGGCAATGCATGGGTCTTCCCAATGTAGTTGACTAAGCCAGAGCCATAATAGCATGTGGCTGCACACGAAAGCCACAGTTGGGGAAACATATTCAATCTCTAAGTCCCTGGGTGGTTTTCTTTTGGTGCACAACACAAAGAGATTGCCATAGACATGGTTCTTTTTGTTGCCACCTTGTCCACCCAGGTGGTTCATTGAGTACTTGTTTTATTATATAAAACACAAGTCTTTTCTCATCTTTATAAAATATCAACATGTATCTCTTCTCAAAATATGTAGCATGGCTAAGCATTTTACAACTACATTGTTTTCACTAAGGAATATATAGGGGTATCCTATTAGGATTTAGCATAGCATAAGTATAGAAATTCTTTTCATGCATGTTTCCAAAATCCACTAAGTACAATGAAAATAGTAGGACTTTAGATGATAGTGTCACTTGCCTTTTTGGTAGGGAATGTTGGTTCACTTCTTGATCTTGCTAGTTTCACACTTTTCTAACTTCTCTACAAATCAATCAAGCAAACACAAATTCAACTAGCATTCCAAACCATAATCAAACAAACAAATCATCACACATAAAATAATAGGAACTAAGTCATGCATGCAAGCATGCAAAAGATAGTTTTATTTGCAAAGGTGGTTTCCACTAGGCTTTATACAATGTAAGGCTCAAGGTGGTCATTTTCTAAAGTGGCAAAGTCATTTTGCAAAAGGGTTTTATCTAAAAAACCATTTTTAAATCCATACATTATTTTATGTGGTGGAAAATGTTTTATCAAAGCAAAAACTTTATGTTGTTCACCAAATAAGTTGTTAATTCTCAAAACTTGGTGTTTAGGGTCAGTAGGTTTGAGTCAAATCATCTTCCCAAAGTTTTTACTCCAAAGTCATTTTCATAACAAAATCAATATTTTTTTATTTGACTAGAAATAGTCTAATTCAAGTTTTTATTCCTAATATTCACAAAACACATTTTAAAATCCATGGGTTGGTTCCTAGGGTCAGTAGGTTCACAAAAAACCAATTTGCAAAGATTTCAACCTCAAAATCATTTTGGAATAATTTTTATAACCTAAACAAGCATACAAATGTTTCTGCAAAAACAAACAATCTAACAGAAACTTTTTACTAAACAAATTGCATGGTTGGCTAGGGCTTGTTCCACTGATTCCATTGACATAAAGTTTGTAAATTTTGAACGTGTGTATCAAAAGTTACAAGGGTTTCAAATTTGCAAATCAATCTATTTCAAATTCTGTTTTAAAACAAAGACTGGCCACGCGTTGCGTTTTTATTGGGCGGTACCGGTTCGCGCGGATTGTGCTCTGCGGGGCGTTGGATCTAAACAAATCGCACAGTTCAGATCGCATACCCCTTCGTTAAATGAATCTATCGTGGCTGCCAAATGGAAATCTAACGGTGCTGGTTGACTTGACCAAACACGAGCGGCGCTAACGGCGGTGAGCGGCAGCGCACGGTTGGACGATGATCTAACGGCGGTTACAGGAAGCAAACAAGGTAGAGGAAGGTCTCACCGTGCTCGCAGGGTCGTGGTGAAGCTTGAGGTGGTGCTGGTCTGGCGAGGGGCGCACTGGAGTGGGACTAATCGCTCGCCGGAGCTTGAAGCGTCGTCGGGTTCGTGTGGTGGTCGTCGAGGGCGGCACTACGGTTCGCCCCAAGGGAAAACAAGGGCACGGTTAGATGCAGCCGAGTGTGGCGAGTGCAGGAGCATGAACGAGAGGGCGTGGGGCGGTCTGTCTTACCAGGGGTCGTCGCCGGAGTGGGATCAGACGGTGGCGGCGCTCAGAGGTTGTCGAAGCCGACGTTCTGGGGCACCCGCGGTTGAACGGAAGGTACTGACAGATGCGCCTGGGAGTGGGGATCACGGCGGTGTGCTTAGGAAGGCAAGGGGCGGCGAGGTTTGGCCGGAATTTACTGGAGATGCTCGTCGGAGCAGTGGCGGTGCAAAAGAGAATTAGAGCAGCCTGGTGGCTCTCGTGCAACGGTGCTTGAGGGGAAACGAGGAGATGGCGCAGGCGATTAAAAGGACGCATTTGCAGAGTGGAATCACTGCGGTGTTACGGCGACTTAACGCGAGCATTCAACGGCAGGAACGGCCAGGCGTGGTCAGCTGCGGGTGGAAACGACGAACAATGCTGTGGGGTCGGTTGGTCAGCAAGAGAGATAGATAGGGAGAGGGTCCACCAGTCAGTGTCTGCGCGGGTTCAAAAATGAGTGTGAATCGTTTTCTTTCAGGAGAGAGAGGAGCTGGGCTGCTGGGCTGGCCGGCTGGGCTGTGCCCTTTACACATTTTTTTCTTTCCAAATGCTTTTTTCTTTTTCTATATCTATTTTCTGTTTTGAAATTCAAACAACATTCAAACACTCAAATCAAATCAAACTTTCCCAAACTTTGTATTGAGTTTTTGGTTCTGTTTAACAACATAAGTCCCAAAAACAAAAATAATATTTTTATTTTAGGGTCCATTATTAATTAAATAAATAGACCTTGTTTATTAAATCAAAAAAGGATTTGATTTATTTAAAATCTCCATTTGAAATTTAAATATCTTCAAAAACCAAATCAGTCGGTTTTATTTGAAAATAAAGAATACTTGGAAAACTGGTTTAAAATAAATAAATAAGTTTTGATGTTTAATTAAAATAGTAAAACCTTTATTTTTAATAAACTTGGATATTAAATCCTTATTATTTTATTTAAATAAACCTTTATTATTTTTATCAAATAGAAATATTTTATCTCAAAGGCTTGGCCAAGTTTTAATTTGGCTCTATAAATAATCCTTATTTATATTTCTACCTTCTCATTTGAAAACCAAATCTTTTTATTAAAAGATTCAAAATAGTAAATCCAAATATTTTAAAACTTCCTTTATTAATTGTTTATCTTTTTTTTAAAATCCTTTTAGGATTTGTTTGATCAAAATAGGTTTGAAAGTTTCCAATTGGAATCAAAAAGTTTCTTCTCACCCTGAAAATCAACAAAGTTTTATTTTATTCATTTATTTTTCACATAACAAGATTTGGAGAATCTTGGTATGTGACAGGCTACCAACCTTAAAATAAATCTCGTCCCGAGATTTGGGAAGGCTAGGGTTACAAGTAGGCTCAAAAACCTCTAGGGCACTACCACCCTTAAAAAATTCCAACTAAATTACATGTTGGCTTGCTTGGGATCTTGGGGAGACTTCTCTGGGCAAACATCTGCAGAGTGTCCTTTGTTTCCACACTTGGCACATGTGACAAGGCTGAGATCCTTCATAGGCTTGTTTATCTTGTTCTTTATCTTTTCTGGACAATTGCTCGCATAATGTCCTGGGTTTTTGCAATTGAAACATATGATAACTTTGAGTTCTTCACGTGTCTCTTGTGGACAAGTTGCTGCATAATGGCCTAGCTCTTTGCAGTTGTTGCACCATACTTGACCAATTTCCTTATACTTCTGTTTCTCTGGGCATTCACTGAAATAGTGTCCCATTTCTTTACAATGATGACATTGCACATGGCTTTTGTCCTTCTTTTTCTTCTTGGGCTTCTCCAAAGCTAGGAGTGCATCCAGTTCATGTTGTTCATATGTTATCTGGTAGGTAGGAATGTCTACATGTTTCTTGGACCTTCTATTGCTCTTTGGAAAATTCATATGCCTCTTCTTTGGTCCTTTGAATTGGGTTGTATTGCATGGAGGTATAAGTGGAGCTTTTCCTTTGTCCTCATTCTTCTTGGTAGACTTGGATCCTTCTTGATAGTTTGTATTCATTTGTTGCACTCCACCTTGTTTCCTTTGTTCAACAATGGAATAGATGGGGCATTGGATAGGGACATGATTGTTTCCTTCACATAGGTAGCAAGTAGCTTGAGAGGTGGGACATTGGCCAACAGGATGTTTCTCTTCACAGTTGGGGCATTGATCTCCATGCTCCTTGGAAGTGTGATCCTTGTCTCCACAAATATTGTAAGCTTTCGCTCCTTTTAGAATAACATCCTTGTCTTTGGAAAAGTTGCTTTCCATGTTGAGCATTTGGTCTGTCACCTTATGCAATATTTGGGCTTGGTTTTCCAAAAATCCTTGTAGGGTTGGATCTTCCCCACTGGTGTTGGCTATGAATTGAGCTGTCATTTGGTTCAACTGGTTTTGGGTTGCTATGAGTTCTTCCATGTTGTCCTCTTGGTTGGTGTTGTTGTCGTCAACCTTGATGTTGGAGTCTCTTGGAGTAGTCATCTATTTGTGTTGAATTGAGATTAGAATAGGCAAGACATTTCTAAGGAAATAGTTCAAATCACACACATCACAATTCACACAAGCAATGTGCAAGCATTCACAAACAACTTTTCACTTAAACAACAAAGTTCAAGCACATTTTTAGGCAACAAAATATTTTTTTTACACCACATAAGTTGGTGTGTTTGACTTAACTAAAATATGGTGGTCCATCTATATGGTTCACTTGTGATCTTTCCATCCTTCTTGGTTGATTCTTCTTGCATGAGATCATGTTTTCCGTAGGAAAAATTCTTGGTCACAAAACTTCAAAGGTGATGATGGCTCCTTCTAATTTGTTTTTCCTTAGTCCCTATATCTTGAACAAGATTTCCTTGTCTCACTTGTAGTCCTTAGTGGTATCCAAGGTTGAAGTCCTTGGTGAAAATGCTGAAGATGTTGAAGTCATTAAAGTTGAAGATGTTTAAGTCATTAGAGTTGAAGAAGTTGAAGTCATTAGAGTTGAAGAAGTTGAAGTCATTAGAGTTGAAGGAGTCCTTTGCACATGGTGAAGTCTTTGGCCATGGGGTAGGTTTTATCCATCAAGTTGAAATAGAAGAGATGTAGAGTCAAAACCAAAATGGTTGAGGAAAGAGTTTACAAGATTGTTTGTAAATAAGTTTTGGAACAAATACAACTCCTATTTCTCTAAGGGGTTTTGTCCAATCTTAGGTTTACAAATCCTACAGGCAACACAATGCTCTGATATCATCTGTAGAGGTCCCAACCTTTAATAAGGTAGAGATCCCTATGGTTACAATGCTAGTCCCTGGATCAATAGCTAGCATCCACAGTTAAGATGTAATATCAAGGAACAAAGGTCATAATATAACTTTATAACCAGGAATAACATAATTTTATTACATCTTACATAGCTCATTTGGCTATTACATTACATTGCATCAGAATATTTATAGGCATGGGGTCCTTCATCTTCAAGTGCCACAGGCAAACATGTTGGTTGTAGACTTTGTAATCCTAATCAATCAATCTTCACTAAAATCAATCAAACCTGCAAAAATACAAGTTACAGCCACAAGGGTCAATACATTTGAATTGTATTGGCAAGTTTCACTACTATGTTGAATATAAGTGGATCCTATCATTACATGCATATTTGGCTATGTAGGGTTTAAGGCTCATTTGCAGAAAGCAATAATTTATCCTATCTCTTCAAAACAGTTTGATCTTTTGTCAAATCTTTTCTGAACTCCTTGGTAAATCCCCAAGTGTTTCAAGTCTTTGTCAAAATCTCTTGAGCTCCTTGGTAAATTCCCAAGTGCTTCAAGTTTTTATCAAAATCTCTTGAGCTCCTTGGTAAATCCCCAAGTGTTTCAAGTTTTTATCAAAATCTCTTGAGCTCCTTGGTACACCCCAAGTACTTCAAGTTTTTTTTTGTTGTCACTTTAAAGTTTTTCTTTTAGAAATTGGAATGTCTAGATTTCCCATAGCTTCAAGCTTTAGTTGCTCAGTATTGTCCATAACCGGGGACAAAGCTAAGTACTTAGATTTTATTATCTTCTACAGAAGTTGTACACTTTACCCACATGACACAATCTCATCTTGTTGCCACCAGTGGCCGCTGGATAAGTACTCACCAAGATGGAGTACTGGCAGATTGAGAATGTGACGAAGTCTTTCCAGAGGGTCCTCCCATACACCATTGCTAGCTTGTCTTCAGGCACCCATGTAGGGTTTCGAGTTCCCTCATTTTAAGTAACCTGAAGACAATGCATGGGTCTTCCCAATGTAGTTGACTAAGCCAGAGCCATAATAGCATGTGGCTGCACACAAAATCCACAGTTGGAGAAACATGTTCAATCTCTAAGTCCCTGGGTGGTTTTCTTTTGGTGCACAACACAAAGAGATTGCCATAGACATGGTTCCTTTTGTTGCCACCTTGTCCAAAACTCAAAGTATCCTTGTCCACCCAGGTGGTTCATTGAGTACTTGTTTTATTATATAAAACACAAGTCTTTTCTCATCTTTATAAAATCTCAACATGTATCTCTTCTCAAAATATGTAGCATGGCTAAGCATTTTACAACTACATTGTTTTCACTAAGGAATATATAGGGGTATCCTATTAGGATTTAGCATAGCATAAGTATAGAAATTCTTTTCATGCATGTTTCCAAAATCCACTAAGTATAATGAAAATAGTAGGACTTTAGATGATAGTGTCACTTGCCTTTTTGGTAGGGAATGTTGGTTCACTTCTTGATCTTGCTAGTTTCACACTTTTCTAACTTCTCTACAAATCAATCAAGCAAACACAAATTCAACTAGCATTCCAAACCATAATCAAACAAACAAATCATCACACATAAAATAATAGGAACTAAGTCATGCATGCAAGCATGCAAAAGATAGTTTTATTTGCAAAGGTGGTTTCCACTAGGCTCTATACAATGTAAGGCTCAAGGTGGTCATTTTCTAAAGTGGCAAAGTCATTATTTTATGTGGTGGAAAATGTTTTATCAAAGCAAAAAACTTTATGTTGTTCACCAAATAAGTTGTTAATTCTCAAAACTTGGTGTTTAGGGTCAGTAGGTTTGAGTCAAATCATCTTCCCAAAGTTTTTACTCCAAAGTCATTTTCATAACAAAATCAATATTTTTTTATTTGACTAGAAATAGGCTAATTCAAGTTTTTATTCCTAATCTTCACAAAACACATTTTAAAATCCATGGGTTGGTTCCTAGGGTTAGTAGGTTCACAACAAACCAATTTGCAAAGATTTCAACCTCAACATCATTTTTGAATAATTTTTATAACCTAAATAAGCATACAAATGTTTCTGCAAAAACAAACAATCTAACAGAAACTTTTTACTAAACAAATTGCATGGTTGGCTAGGGCTTGTTCCACTGATTCCATTGATATAAAATTTGTAAATTTTGAACGTGTGGATCAAAAGTTACAAGGGTTTCAAATTTGCAAATCAATCTGATTTCAAATTCTGTTTTAAAACAAAGACTGGCCACGCGTCGCATTTTTATTGGGCGGTACCGGTTCGCGCGGATTGCGCTCTACGGGGCGTTGGATCTAAACAGATCGCACGGTTCAGATCGCGTACCCCTTCGTTAAATGAATCTATCGTGGCCGCCAGATGGAAATCTAACGGTACTGGTTGACTTGACCAAACACGAGCGGTACGGCGGTGGCGGCAGCTGCAGTGACGACGATGAGCTAACGGCGGTTACAGGAAGCAAAGAAGGTAGAGGAAGGTCTCACCGTGCTCGCAGGGTCGTGGTGAAGCTCGAGGTGGTGCTGGTCTGGCGAGGGGCGCACTGGAGTGGGACTAATCGCTCGCCGGAGCTTGAAGCGGCGTCGGGTTCGTCTGGTGGTCGTCGAGGGCGGCACTGCGGTTCTCCCCGAGGGAAAACAAGGGCACGGTTAGATGCAACCGAGTGTGGCGAGTGCAGGAGCATGAACGAGAGGGCGTGGGGCGGTCTGTCTTACCAGGGGTCGTCGCCGGAGTGGGATCAGACGGTGGCGGCGCTCAGAGGTTGTCGAAGCTGACGTTCTGGGGCACCCGCGGTTGAACGGAAGGTACTGACAGATGCGCCTGGGAGTGGGGATCACGGCGGTGTGCTTAGGAAGGCAAGGGGCGGCGAGGTTCGGCCGGAATTTACTGGAGATGCTCGTCGGAGCAGTGGTGGTGCAAAAGAGAATTAGAGCAGCCTGGTGGCTCTCGTGCAACGGTGCTTGAGGGGAAAGCAGGAGATGGCGCATGCGATTAAAAGGACGCATTTGCAGAGTGGAATCACTGTGGCATTATGGCGAATTAACACGAGCATTCAACGGCAGGAACGGCGGCGTAGTGGTCGGGTGGAAAGCGAACAATCTTTGCCGTGGGTTGGTCAGCGAGAGAGATAGATAGGGAGTGGGTCCACCAGTCAGTGTCTGCGCGGGTTCAAAAATGAGTGCGAATCGTTTTCTTTCGGGAGAGAGAGGAGCTGGGCTGCTGGGCTTGTTGGGCTGGCCGGCTGGGCTGTGCCCTTTTTTTCTTTCCAAATGCTTTTTTCTTTTTCTATATCTATTTTCTGTTTTGAAATTCAAACAACATTCAAACACTCAAATCAAATCAAACTATCCTAAACTTTGTATTGAGTTTTTGGTTCTGTTTAAGAACATAAACCAAAGTCCCAAAAACAAAAATTATATTTTTATTTTAGGGTCCATTATTAATTAAATAAATAGACCTTGTTTATTAAATCAAAATAGGATTTGATTTATTTAAAATCTCCATTTGAAATTTAAATATCTTCAAAAACCAAATCAGTAGGTTTTATTTGAAAATAAAGAATACTTGGAAAACTGGATTAAAATAAATAAATAAGTTTTGATGTTTAATTCAAATAGTAAAACCTTTATTTTTAATAAACTTGGATATTAAATCCTTATTATTATATTTAAATAAACCTTTATTATTTTTATCAAATAGAAATATTTTATCTCAAAGGCTTGGCCAAGTTTTAATTTGGCTCTATAAAATAATCCTTATTTATATTTCTACCTTCTCATTTGAAAACCAAATCTTTTTATTAAAAGATTCAAAATAGTAAATCCAAATATTTTAAAACTTCTTTTATTAATTGTTTATCTTTTTTTTAAATCCTTTTAGGATTTGTTTGATCAAAATAGGTTTGAAATTTTCCAATTGGAATCAAAAAGTTTCTTCTCACCCTGAAAATCAACAAAGTTTTATTTTATTCATTTATTTTTCACATAACAAGATTTAGAGAATCTTGGGATGTGACACAAGTCTTGTGGGGAAAGTGCAAGACCTCTACAGAGTGTAAAATCTAAGTACTTAGCCATGTCCCTGGCAAAGGAAAATTCGAGCATCAAGACATGGAAGCTATCAAGAATCTCCTCATCCCAATTTCTAAGTTAAAAACTTGTGGTTGAACAAGGGTGAAGGTTAACCAATTTCTATTGGTGGTTCCTTGGGTGATTTTGACAAGCAAAAGCTTAGTGTTTTCAAATGATAAGGAAAAATTATTTTGAGCAAAGAAATCCTAAGATCCACCTAGCCAAATGCATATAGATGATAGACTCCGCTATACTATCATAGTATCACTTGCCAATACAATTCAAATGCATATAGACCCTTGTGGCTGTAACTTATTATGTTGCAGGTTTGTTTAATGTTAGAGAAGTATGTTGATTAGGATTACAAGTCTACAACCAACATGATTGCATCTGGCACTTTGAAGATGAAGGACCCCATGCTATAGTTAATTCTGCTGCATTGTAATGAGATAGACAAATGAGCTATGTAAGATGTAATGAATTATTTTATTCCTGGTTATAAAATTGTATTATGACCTTTGTTTCTTGATATTACATCTTAATTCTAGATGATAGCTATTGATCCAGGGACTAGCATTGTAAACAAAGGGATCTCTACCTTATTAAAGGTTGGGACCTCTACACGTCACTGGGCCAGCCCAAACTCCACGCTCACGTGGGCGGGAGCCAACGCAGCTTAACGTCGAGCGGGGCCCGCCTGTCGGTGCCCGTGGGGAATGAAGGGGTATCGTAGGATGGTGGCCGTCGGATCTAATCAAGATCGACGTCACCTGTTCTTCTTCTTCCTTGTGGCCTGAGAGCGGGGACGAAACCCTAACCGCAACATCGGAGCGGCTCTACGGCACACCAAGGCCTCTACGGGGACTGGGAGGTGGCGCAGGAGATGCGGGTCATCGCGGGGATCTGGTCGAGGGGCAGCACGGTCGGGGTAGACGCCAGGAGTGGTCTCGCGTGATGGTGGTCGAGGGGGTCCTCATCGGATCTCATCAGGGATACGCCTAGGGTGGCTGCATGTCAAAGATAAAGGCATGAGGAGGTGAAGGGGGCAAGGGTATCTTAGGAGAGGGGCATGCAGAGGTAGGGGAGGAGAGGGGGTGGAGCTGTTCTCAAGTATTTTCCATGGATGACCCTTCTTTCTCCCTCTCATTCAACAAGCAATAAAGAGCAGGGGAGGATAGAGGAGCTCGTGGGGAGTGCTCTGGAGTCCAGGGGAGGGGAATGAGGGAAGAGAGGAGGGATGCAAGGGCTGCTAGCCTTATAAACCCAAGGGCAAGGGTCCATGGTGGACATATTCCATAGAGAGATTTAGAGAGGGAGGTGGCCAGGGATTGGTCAAGAGGGGTTGTGCTGGGTGGTGTGTGGGTGAGCATGCGACCAGAGAGGACAGGGGAGTGTTGGGGTGAAGATTTTTGTAAGATTTGTGCTAAACATGTGCCCTCTCTCTCTCTCTCAAGCACATGGGACACGGAGGTAGGGTTGCTACAGTATTTTACTACAGTGCACATCCACAAAAGGGGTGGTTCTTTGTTATGGAAGTTTGTCTAGCAAGTTTGGAGGGTTTTTGATTTGGTTTGCATCAAGGTTTGATGTATTTCTCAAACTTGATCAAATGGTAGCTTGTGAAGGAAGTTGAAAAAGATTCATTAGGCAAGGTGAGAAAAAGGTACTGGTGTGTGTATAGGGTCATTGCATAACCCTTGGAATTGTTTGGGATTTTCTAATGATTAAAGGTGCACTTAAAATCAAATATTCAAAAAGTGCGAAAATAGATTATGGAAGCTAATGTAATATTTTTACATTATACAAGGTTGCTTTTTGATGTGATATGGTCCTAAATACCATATTACATATTGGAGAATTTTATTGGAATTTATTTGGATATAAAAGTACTTTTATGAAATTATTTCTTGTTTCTACAAAAAGAAATAATAAGGAATCTCAAAAATATTTATTTTTGAGTTCGAAAGGTAGGGTATGATGTATAGAACTCAAATGTGAATTGAGTGGCAAAGTGATTTGAAGAAAAACAGATTTGCCTTTATAGACAAAGATTTTAGGGTTTTGCCAAAAGTGGAATTTAAATAGTTTGAGGATCCAAATAATTATGCGAATTATTTGGGGGATTAACATAACCAAGGTAGACGATGTAAACTTGATGTATATATCATTGTACACTTAGGTTTTGAAGGATTTTTGGTGATATGGGAAGAAAAAAGATTTTTGGGAATCTAGGGTTTTGTTATTTTCATGCCAACAAAACATGGTTGGATTAGTGAGCTCATAGCTCAGCTTGATACAAGGGGTAAATGTACGGATAGGCAAGGTTATATAGATGATCATGGAAGCAAGATTTGAGCTTGGTTATAGTTTAGGAGGTCTAGAAGAGATGGCAAACTTTGTTGAAAATAAGACTGCCAAAATAGAATGGTCATGATGCGTCCTAAACCATGGGGGTTTACGAAGCACAAATATCAAATGGGGAAAAGTGTGGTATGTATTCATATACCATGTTTATTAGATCATAAGCATGCAAAGAGTTGGTCAGGGGGCATATAGACGTGAGCTTCTGCCAAAATAGGCAAGATGATAAGGTTTGCAGAAAATATTATTATCTTAACTACAAAAACATCTTGGATGAGTGGGAACTAGAATGGTTTACCCAAGGGAAAGAGTAGGATTTGGTATTACTTATTATGTACTACAAGATGGTTCAAGTACCTTCTCAAGAAGGCACACAGGTTGGAAAAAGTAGAGCTCCAAAGATTGCATCTAGATAGGAAAACCAGACTTAGCCATTTTGGCAGATTTAGGGTTTTAGACTAGAGTGCAAGTGTAGATGATTTTGAGAGGATGCTAAGTTCCAAACTCATGATCAAGAGGATGATGTTGAAGTGTTAACTAAGTAGATAGTATCCATGCTTACATTGGGCCTTCACTGAGTTCAAAACTATCAGAAAGGGATTATCCCCAGATTGATCTAATTAGGAGATGAGATGGTCACTTGGGTGTCTTAGGATAAATCCAGATTTGGATGCTTTGCTTGAGATTGGTGATCACAAACATAGATTTGGAACCTAAGGGATAAGCTACTATATTAGTTCACTCTAGTTCCTAGCCAACAGGGCCATCGACAGATCAATGCAATTCATCAGACAACAGATCAAGCCAATTCATCTTAACACTTATCCAACTACTACAATGGTTACCTTAAAGCCTATCTTGAGGTAATGATGGGTAATTTTAATTGGTTATACTTTGAGGTAGGGTAAGTACCATCTTGGAATTTCTACCAATATTGGAAGGAGACTGTTTTAATAAAGGTTTTCAAAAGCCTAGGGGTAAGAGTAGTTGAGGGTTCTGTCTTGAAAACATAAGGGATTATATTTTAGTTCTCCATAGTTTTGTTAGAGGGGGACTAATAAAGTATAGTTGTTTTATCAAAATCATCTTGGCTCAAGTTTGAAAGGCCAGAGCATTTGAGAAAATTAAAGATGAGCCAAGACATCTCTTTTGTAAAATAGCCTTTGTCAAATAAGGTTGAGATAAGAGGTATATCACCTAATACACAATCAGTTGCTTGAATACAAGGAAACAAGTGTGATATCACCGAGAGGGCCCACAGTATATCTATCCGTCATCAGGATGAACAAATTCCACTCTTGACCCATTGGCCTCAACATAACACTTTAGTATCACTAAACCCATCTTGATAATCACCCTGTTATGGTCTGATGTTTGATGTTATCAAGATACTCTTCTAGTGTTAGTGATTGACATGATCGCATGGTCTAAGGATTAGGATTACTTTGTATTATGTTATAGCAATATAAACTCAATGACTTTGATCGTAATGCTATACTTCTAATGAATGTTCATCACACCATTCCAATAATGTTGTGACCTTGTTATTAACAACATCCAATGTCTATGATCAGGAAACCTTGATTATCTTGTTAATCAACGAGCTAGTTTATAAGAGAGGCATAACTAGGAACTTTTTGTTTGTTTATTAAACACACATGTATTAACATTTCCATATTAATACAATTATAGCATGCATAATAAAGATCTATCATATACTTGGAATATACATAATAACAACTTTATTATTGCCTCTCAGGGCATATTCCCTTCAGTCTCCCACTTGCACTAGAGACAATAATCTAGTTACATAGTGATAAATCTAACACCCATGGAGTTCTGGTGTTGATCATGTTTTTCCCTAGGGAGAGTTTTAGTTAACGTATCTGCTACATTGAGATCCGTGTGTACTTTACAAATCTTTATGTCTCCATTCTTGAGATGTTCGCTGATGGAGTGAAACCGGCACTTAATATGCTTGGAATTCTAGTGAGACCTTTGGTTATTTGGCATTGGATATGGCTCAATTGTTGTCACAATAGATCACCATTGGGTCCAACACGCTAGCAACCACACCCAGTTCGGTTATGAATTCCTTCATCCAAACTACTTCATGAGCCGCTACCGAAGCAGCAACATATTTGGCCAACTTTGTTGATCCCGCCACCACAGGTTGTCTGGAAATCCTCCAACTAAACGCTCCACCATTCATGAGAAATACATATCCGGGTTGAGACTTAGAGTCATCCAGATCGGTGTCGAAGCTAGCGTCGACATAACACTTAGCGACGAGCTCTTCTTCACCTCGGTACATGAGAAACATATCCTTAGTTCTTCTTAAGTACTTAAGGATATTCTTGACCACTATCCAGTGTTCCGATCCTGGATCAGATTGGTATCTACTAGTCAAACAAATAGTATGTTCCACGTAGAATCTTGTACATAGCATGGCGTACATTATAGACCCTATGACTGAAGCATAGGGGACTTTGTCCATTATCTCTCTTTCTTCCGATGTTGCTAGACTTTGAGTCTTACTCAATGTCTTGCCTTGCAACACAGGTAAGAACCCTTTCTTACTTCCGTCCATTTTAAACTTCTTTAAAATCTTATCAAGGTATGTACTTTGTGATAGCCCTATCAGGCGACTAGATCTATCCCTATAGATCTTTATGCCTAATATATATGACGCTTCAACTAGGTCCTTCATTGAAAATTTGTTGTTTAGATAACTTTTAACACTGTTTAAAAGATCTATATCATTTCCGATCAGTAATATGTCATCCACATATAGTATCAGAAATGCCACCTCGCTCCCACTCACTTTCTTGTAAATACAATGCTCTCCATAAGTTTGGATACATCCAAACTCTTTGATCACGTCATCAAAGAGGAGATTCCAACTCTGGGATGCTTGCTTCAGTCCATAGATGGATCGCTGAAGCTTTCATACCTTGTCAGCATCCTTAGGATTGACAAAACCCTTTGGTTCTACATGTACAACTCTTCTTCAATATTGCCATTGAGGAATGCAGTTTTGACATCCATCTGCCATATCTCATAGTCGAAATATGCAGCAATTGCTAACATAATCCTAACTGACTTTAGCATCGCTACGGGAGAGAATGTCTCATCGTAGTTAACTCCTTGAATTGGTCGAAACTCTTTTGCGACAAGTCGAGATTTATAGACGTTTATGTTACCATCAGCATCAGTTTTACTTTTGAAAATCCATTTATTCTCCACGGCCTTTTGGTCGTGAGGTAAGTCCACCAAGGTCCAAACCTGGTTTTCGTACATGGATTCCATATTGGATTTCATGGCTTCTAGCCATTTGTTGGAATCCGGGCTCACCATTGCTTCTTCATACGTCGCAGGGTCATCAATTTCATCTACCATGAAATTCATAATAGGATTTCCATATAGCTCGGGAGTTGCACGCGTCCTGCTAGATCTACGAGGTTCGGTAGTATTCTCTTTTGGAGCTTCATGATCGTTATCATTAGTTCCCTCTTCATTTGGTGAAGTTAACTCTGAAACGGCTTCCGGTGCTGCGCTACTCTCCATATTATGAAGAGAAGGTTCAACAACCTTTTCGAGTTCTACCTTCGGACTACATACACCTTTCACGAGAAAATATTTCTCTAGAAAGGATCCATTCTTGGCAACGAAAACCTTGCCCTCGAATCTGTGATAGAAGGAATAACCAATAGTTTCCTTAGGGTATCCTATGAAGACGCATTGTTCCGCTTTGGGTTCTAGTTTATCTGGCTGAAGTTTCTTCACATAAACATCGCATCCCCAAACTTTAAGAAATGACATCATAGGTTTGTTTCCAAACAACAATTTAGACGGTGTCTTTTCAACGATTTAGATGGTGCCCGATTTAAAGTGGATGCAGCAGTTTCTAGTGCATAACCCCAAAATGACAGTGGCAAGTCCGTCAGAGACATCATAGATCAAACCATATCTAGTAAAGTATGATTACAACATTCTGACACACCATTTCGTTGTGGTGTTTGCGGTGACCTAGCATACCACTGCATGATGTAGTACACTATAGTCGTTGACATAACACCAATGAAACACCGTTCACGAGTATTACATCCCTCAGAGTGGTACAACAGAAACACAGCAGGTCCAAGATATGACTATATGTTACAACTCAACTCTTTACACAAGATCCAGAGAACACTCTAGGTTAAAGAGAGAGAAAGAAACTTCTTACAAAGAAGAATCAGAAATAAACAACTCAAAAACTATCATACTATTATGACTAGTATTTTAACCAATGGTCTGGCAGTGCTGCTATTGCAATACGCTACATAAATAGGTTCTATGGGTAGAGATTATATTCCTATCTAATCAGTAACTTCGTCTTCACTCGAGTTGATGTATATGTTGACTTTCTTTACCTCATTGAAGAGCTTTAGCTTCTGTGATGATTCCTGGAGCATATGGTGATGTAGACGTCGTCTGTACTGGCTTCAGAATCTAGCAAGGGTTAAGAAGATACATTGAGTACGAGCGTACTCAGCATGTTCACTAGAAAAGGAGTGTTTGATGCACCATATCTATAGCCACAGACCATAGGTCGTAGGCAATGCAATTTTTCGTAAACATTTCTTCAAAGGTTGCTTTTATTGTGAAAAGCTATGTCCGTTAGCCTTCACGGGATTACCAGAACTTTCATGGAGTTCCTTTCCCGACGCGTTCGCAGCTCCTTCCCGGAACAGGGAGTAACAAGTTACAGTTCTTACACTCTGTAGAGGTGCGTAACTTTTCCCATGAGAGATCTTAGCTTTATTGCACATCTGAATTGCAGGTTCGTTCACACTTCCTTGGTGTGAGGCCCAGACTAAGATCCAAGCCAATCATTGCCCTCTCCGCGACCTCATATGTCTGTACGATCCTTCGGGGCCGGCTCACCTCCGTTAAGCCCACTTTCGGGCAGGCTAAAACCTTGATGAGTTCCGGAAGACTATGACCTGGTGATGCCCGGACGAGTACCATTTAAATGGACTATATACGTAAACACCATTCATAGATAATCTAGACACCAAAAGTGTGGGGCATAAGGGTGCCCACCCATATGTTGGATCTGCACAAGGAATCAGAACGTCACGTTAAGGTCGTCTTGCCTCCATACGAGAGGAAAAGGATACAGCTGACTTCTCCGTCCCATTCCAAATCTCATGGTTAACACGTAATATACGGTGCAAGAATCACTGGAGACATTGGTTGTTAGGTCCTAGATAATATGTTCCTTTACCACCGAAAGTTTCATAGTAGGTTATTACCTCATGGTAAATAACCTATAATCATATTATTATGGAAATATTGTTTTCTGACCTTTTTCAAATGCAGGTGATGACAACACTGGATTTGCAAAATACTTTACATAAAATAATCAAAGGACATGAGCAAGTGTGAACTTGCCTTTTGTGATTGTAAGATTATGCACTCACGGTCTTCGAGACAATATAAAAGATCTGATATCTGAAATCAGCATCATTGGTCCGGTAAGGACTAATGTTGAAAGATGCAAGATGCTATTATGCATAGTAATGTAATGTAATTTGATAAACTCGAATCTCGGGGGTAACGTTTATCTAAGGTTTGGAAACTGGAATGGTTACTTTAGAATGTGTTGTCCTTTTAGATAAGTTTCACGCATGTGTTTCTTATTAGGGCTTGTGATTGTGTGTAAAGCAACATGTAATTATAATATCATAAAACAATGAGACACATACAAATGTGAAATGCTACTCAAGATTTCTCATACTATAATTGTTCATCTTTAAATTTCTACCTTACAAGTAATGCCACTTGTAAATAACTTAAGTGTTATCAACCCTAGGTATACAAGAAGAGTATAAAGTAATGTGATTATGATTAATTGTCATCTGTTGACTTAAGTGGCAAAACGAATAACTTTTGAAGAAAAGATTTATTTATTAAGGTTTAAAAAATCTTTGTGGTCAATCAAATGTGGTCGATGTTGTTTGAGCTTGCTTGAATATTTTGGACTTGATATGCTTTACGACTTAATTATAATAGACCAAGGTTAACTATAACACACATAACAAAGTCTTTAGTATAATATTTAAAGTTTTGTAGACTCAAGTTAACTTTAAAAACATAGATGAACTTAGGGTGTAATGCTGATGATATTTGTATTTTGTTCTCTTCATAATGTTTCCTTAAATTTATGTAAGCATGGCATTACTTCTATTTGAGTAGTGGTTTCCTAAAATTATAATGGAATAGAATCATTTTCATTTTTATAGATGAGTGGTTATAGTTTGTAAACAAGGAATTAATATTACTTAACTACTTATGGATTCAATATAGTGTTTTGGTATGTTTATAACTTGTGGTTGAAGTAAGGGAAAAGGTTTTATTTAGTCACAAATTATTCTTGAAGATTTTATATTGGATAAGATTTTATTAAAAGAAGGTGGTGCCATCTACAACAGAATTTGTAAAGTTTAGACTAAGTTTATGATATATCGAGTTCAACTAATCCAAATTAAGAATGAACTCCCACTCAAAAAACGACATCCTCGTGCCTTTTTGGTGATTTCATGAACCAAATCCACTACACCAAGTCCGATCATCACGTGGGTCGGTGTAGCTTCAAAGGAGAGCATCTATATGGGCATAATATCTACATATGACTCATGCTTAACCTTTGGTTCGTGTTTCGAGGTCATGTCTGTACATGCTAGGCTCTCCAAGTAAGAACCTTAGTATTCGCATGTGTAAAACTGTCTTACACCCGAAATATGATCGTGGATCCAAGAACACCCGATCATCACATGATGTCTTGGAGCGGTGAAACATAATCGGTGCATACTTAAGGGAGAACAAATTTTTATCTTGATATCTAAATGAGGGATCATTTTATTATGCTAATAAAACGCCAAACAAGAAATATAAGATGCAACAAACATCATATGTTAAAAGTGAAATGATATGGTTCTTGCACTTGATCATCATCATGTGCATTGTGGTATGATCTTCATCATTCCTTTATGTGTAAGGCCAAGGTCTATGGAACTTACACATTATGTGTGTTGTAATAGTATCGACTTATACTTTTACTTACAACATCACCATATCATGACACTAGCCCATCAACAATCAAAACTAGACGCTTCTAATTTATCCATTGCAAGTTTTACGTGGCTTAGGTCTTTTGAAGATAGAACCGTTCTTACCTACGAACATGGAACCACAACAAGGATAACCAAATTATCAACAACTTGTTGTAAATTGGATATTGATTATATTAGGAGAGACAGTCACCCGCTAGCCACTTATGCAAAACTAGTTGCATGTCAAGCCTGGAACAGGTCTCATGTGCGAGGACATGTAAAGTTTGTCCAGGCCGCTTCATACCACTATGCCACCAATACGAAAAGTACAAACAAGACACAATAACATGATCATCATCGATCAGATACTCATATGTTTACTACCCGTGCAAAGCATCTATGCACAGATCCGGCTCTGATACCACTATAGGGTTCGCAACATAGAAAATAAAAAATTTCCTATGATGGGAACAACTATGTACCAAGATCTATCTACTAGATACATGAAACGGGTGGATATACATCCATAGAGAACATACCCTTGAAGACCGACAAAGTTTAATGAGGTTGTACTCGTGGATGATGTAGACGAAAGCTTGCCGATCTCAAGATCGAGAAGAAGTCCAGTGTCGCAAATCAGCGGCGCATCCGTGCTCGCACACACGTCCAAGACACCGAGCAACCTCCGCCTCCTCACTCCAGTGATGGAGCGGAAGCAACAACTCTTTCTTGCCAAAAAGCCATCGGGAACATGTATCTCACTAGTCCGAGCCCATGGGGTATAAAAACTAGAGGGGGGAGAGATCCTTCACGAGGAGGTGTGAGTGAGAAGGAGTGAGAAGGGCTTTATATAGGAGGGAGGGGGCACACCAAAGGGTGGCCGGAACATGGGGGCTACCCCACCCCTTCCTCCATTCATGTGGGTGGAGCTTCCACTCACTATTTGGCCCTTCACTTCTCCACTCAAAATCCCACTAAAAAATTCCATTAAATTTCCACCAAATTTAATGCAATCTCTCTTTAAATAAAACTCATTTTATTTAATCAGAATTTTGTCAATTACTTTAATGGAAAAACATTCACATAAAACCCCTTGCTAGTATTTCATTTCACATGCAGAAACACTTTCAGCAATTTCACCCGAAATAGTTCAGGTGTCTAGTGAAAAAATTCCTGCGCTTTGTAAATCTTTTTGACATGAAACTATTTGTTCCAAATGGTGTCATTGTCTCTTAAGTGTGTCACCCTACGGTTCTCAAATAATGCGGACATGATCGAGACCCCTATAGGATCAATAATCAGAACCAGGACCTGGAGATCCATACCGACTCCCACGCATTCAATGATGACTTTCTTGTGATCCTGAGAACCTTTTACGCTAGAATCTTAATCCCTTTGTCTCGCAGTATATTACATCTCCGAGATTTGATCATCAGTATCTTCATACCTAGTTTGATCTATTTACTGACATGTACTCTTTTCTCGTTCCTGTGATATAACATTCTAGTGATCAAATCACTTGATTGCAAGCTAACCAATGTGATATCACCTAGAGGGCCCAGAGTATATTTATCCGTCATCGGGATGAACAAATTCCACTCTTGATCCATGGGCCTCAACATAAAACTTTAGTTTCACTGAACCCCTCTTTATAATCACCCTGTTATTGTGTGACATTTTATGTTATCAAGATACTCTTCCAGTGTTAGTGATTGACATGATCTCATGGTCTAAGGATTAGGAAACTTTGTCTGATGTTATAGAAATATAAACTCAATGACTTTGATTATAATGCTATACTTTGTATGATGTACATCACACCATTCCAATAATATTCTGACCTCGTTATTAACAACATCCAATGTCTATGATCAGGAAACCTTGATCATCTTGTTAATCAATGAGCTAGTTTATAAGAGAGGCATAACTAGGAACTTTATGTTTGTTTATTAGACACACATGTATTAATGTTTCCATATTAATACAATTATAGCATGAAAAATAAAGATATATCATATAATTGGAATATACATAATAACAACTTTATTATTGCCTCTCAGGGTATATTCCCTTCACTCCGGCCATATAGTTGGTCATCATACCTTCAACACCCTTTCGTATTTTGGTCGCCATTTCTTCATATGAACTCCGTTTTGGGTGTTCTTTGGCTCGTTGGATTCGTATTGACAAGGGATAAAACCCCATGGTCTTGGATATGTATTTTTAGAAGTTTTAAAAAATCACTTTTTTCAACCTCTCAAATGGCTAAGTCTGGCCCCGCAGCTCCTCCATAATATGATCTCTTTGTTTCTTTTGCCTCTACTTTATCCATAATAATCATCAACACCTACACACATGTCATAGACAAGGAAAGTAATAAAATTCTACCTAAACTAATAAATGTGCAAAGCTCATATGAAAGTAGAATTAAAACTAGAAGTCATGCATATAAGGCATGGCTATAGCTAGAAGAAACATGATATGAGAGATAAATGACACATTTTATATGGCTAAAAGAGGTGGTATTTCACAGCCATCAACTTCCCCAAGCTAGACCTTGATCGTCCTCGAGCAGGAAGAGTCAATAATAAATTAATGGTTGTGAAATAGCTTATCATTGGAAATAAATCCTTGCATCCTTATTTCTTCCACAAGCTCAAAGAGAGAAAACATGTATTCATACAAGGAAACACAAGATCAGTTATAAAGAACACTAAATATTCATCAAAACATATATGATCCATGTCAATAGTGAATCTAACTTGCAAACAAACTTGTGATACTTTTATTGCACCTTTTGTATAAATTTTCATATCATTATTTTTATGAGATAAAACTTAGTAACAAATAGATGTCAAGCATAAATAGGAATAAAGTTTATCGATTCTACCCATTAACGCCATTCAGTTAACGCTCTCAAGTGCAAACATCTGTTATTGAGATTTTAGAGAGTTTATCTCTTAGTAAGGAGATTTATGCCAAAAGGAAATGTGAGAACATGTAAAAAGAAGCATAGCATTAGAGTGTCTCATTTGGTCATCGACATCAATGAATCATGGATATCAAACACTCATTTTCCATTCTTTGTCTTTCTAAAACTTCAATTCATTAGTAATGAGATCATGCGAAAACTAAATGTGTTTAATCAGACTATGCAGGCTAAAAGGGATACTCCTGAACATTACCAAGGTTTCCCTTTTTGGTATAATGATTTCTAATAATGGTAAGAGGAGTATTCCCTCTTTTGCTTTGAACGCGGGCCCATGAGAATACCAATGCATACCCAAATATAGAATTTCTTCTACATATGTTTGGCAACTCATAGCCAAACTCCAAGATTTTCCTCTTTCTGGATTGTTCAAAGCCTAGCGGAGTTGTTAGCATCCCATGTTATGCGACAGTGGTATAGACACGCGTAAAGCAATATCATAATTTAATCAACAGGTCAAGATTTGGCATGCATCTCAATTACCGCTAAACATTAGTTTCTTCAAACAAATCCTTTCAAAGAGTACTATCAAGTCTATCATCACATATATGGTGTTGAGTATCTTTAAGGCTAAACTCATAAGACAGTTAAACAACACCTTATTTATCATATAACTCAAAACTTTGAAATATCATTTCCAATTGACGACTCCTTCCATAAGCAAACTATCAATTCTATTGTTTTGACACTATGGGGTCGAGCATAACCTATTCATTTATGACAAAGCTATTTGGTAACAACCAACAAATTTCAAAAGATCTTGATCAAGTATTCATTGTTTTCGAGTGCAGAGATTGTGGAAATGTTTTCTAGAGGATCACAAATATTGTCACAAGCTTGATAAACAATTTGGCAAGATGCATACAAACTCTAAGTCAAATCCTATGGTGCCTATCATGAGTAAGTGTATCCCCATATAAATACAAAACTAGTCTTACATAAGCAAGCATTCAAAAACAGCGAGATACATGATTGCATTAAACCTTCATCGAATATGAACATTGCACAAGACTCTACACATGCAGAAGAAATGTCCCCAAGCTTAGAACTTTGCAAGCACCAAACTTGAGTATATCACCAGAAGAAAATAGAAAATACAGTTTTCAAAAGAGAGTGTGATAAGTGCTTACCTCTCCAAGATTATTTGAAAACAAGGGTGACACACTTTACCGTTGAGGTACAAGTAACCTCTCTTTTGATGGACAAAGAACCTTTGCTTTAACATATATTTATTGATATAGCCTGGTGGCTGCCTTCCTTGAGAATCTGTTTGGAAACTAAGAACAAAATAAAACATTTTGCGTTTTTGAAGGCACAGGGGTTAGCTCACAAGTAATAAAAATACAAGTCCCACTTAGTCGGTTCATTAACCTAAGCACCACGCTTAAGTCAACAAACTAGGTCCAAGAGTTGTACATACTCCTAGATTTTGATGAAGTGCAAGTGAGACAAAATATGAAACATGAGTGTGCAACCCCTATGTGCTTATTAAAAGAGGTTCGAGTTGGAAAGTTTTACCAGACATTAAAAGGTAGGCATGTTGAATTAAGGCAACCAAGTGGCTCATGCGAGTGTTTGAACGGTTGGGACTACCATACACATCATCACACAAGGCTCAAGCCCCTATGAAAATAACACACAAAATAAAAGACATCGGTTTGGTGTACGAACGAAGTTTGTTCACCCAACCGACAAATAGAAATTAAAAAGAAAACATAAACTTCTATAGAGAATTACAGTCTAGGAAGTTTCTGAGGTAGAAGAAATAAAAATAGAAGGATTTCTAAACTTTAGTTTCCTTACTCAGACATTGGAATCGTGTTTGTAGCAACTATACGGCTAGAAAATTATTTGCTGCCATATAGTTCGTCGTCAAACGTGCAGTAATCTGAAATAAAAATTAGATGTAGGTGTCGATATCTATACGGCCGCAACTATACAGCCAGACCAAATCGGTCCCGCCGTATAGTTGGTCGTTAAACCTTCTGTACCTAGGAAAGAAAATTTTACAAAGGCATTGATAACTATACGGCCGGAATTTTTATTCCCGTCGTATAGTTGGTCGTTAAACCTTCTATATCATTTAAAACAAAATTGAGGAAGGCATAGGTAACTATACAGCCGCAACTATACGGCTGGAATTTCAATTTCTGCTATATAGTTGGTTGTCAAACCTTCTGTACTCGCCAAAAAATTTATGTTTCTTCGAGTATTCTTTCTTAACTTGAAACTTAGTGAAACACCATGCTTTGAAAAAAAATGACAGTCTAAATTTTTGACCAACAACAGCATGTATAAGACAGGAATTTTAGTACCACCGAGTTATGCAACACATAGTAACAATAAATTCTACCTTTTGAAAACTAGAACAAGATAACTCTAATAGAAAATCATACAAATAATAAATATGCCAATGCAACATGAATGCATCTAGACTCAAGACACAAAACTAAGAAACACACCTAATGACTTCCGGGTTGCCTCCCGGGAAGCACTTTCTTATAACCAAGTAGCCAGACTTTTCTCCATTGATATTTCAATATATATCAGCCGGAGAATTATTTATTCTTACTTCCAAAAGAAGTTTGGAGCACTTACTATTATAGCTGGGTCAAAGTCTCACCCACTTATGGTGCATCGGAGTCATGTAGATAAATGTGTTATTTCTCACAAATGATGATTGATGCGCCATGTGTGGTGAGCATACCTCCCTAGATAGCTTCAACAAAAGGATTAGATAATAACATATAAATTCAAACCTTTTACCTTTGATAGCATCATCAGCATACAATTCATAGTACTCTTCTTGGGCTACACTACCACGAGGGAACACTTCATAATACTCATCTTTAATAGCAGGGAAAAATTCAAAAGTGTATATATTCTCTAGTTCGTCACCCTTGCTAACAAGTTCATCAGTTCTAGAGTTATCAATCCAGTCACAAAAACAAGCATCATCAACAAATATTTCATCAAAGATGTCCTCTCCAGAAATCTACTCATTAATACTACAAGGATTTATCTCTAGTTCATCATTATTAGTGTTCTCCAAATGAGTATCTAGGCATAAAGCCTCCGCAGATAAATTATCTTCAGTTTCAACACAATAAGAATCATTACTAGAGATTGAGGCATCATAAACAAACTTATTATTAGTAGAATGATGTTTCTCTTCAACCTCACCTTTTTGGTGTTCCTCCTCGTTATCAAGTGGTTCCGGCAAAATGTTAGTTTCGGGAACTATTGTTTTACATAGCTCCTTACTCTTTATCAGAAGTGCGTTCCCACTAAAATGTTCTTGACAATATAATCCATAATACGATGATACCATGCTAAATCTTTATTATCGCTACTTTTCATAATAATACCAATTTTTCTAAGCATCTCATGAGACCCTTCATAAACTATATAATCCAAGAGTTCTACATTATTACCATCTATGTGATTATTCGTTGATAAAAAATCTTTATAGAGAGGAATGCATTCATAAACATAAAGCTTGTTAGCTTACCATTATATTGCATCATACCTTCGAATAAACTAAACAAATCACCAGAATAATAATCCACCTGCCTCCACATGTTCAATAGTTGCATATCCTCAAGGATTAGTGGTTCCTTTTTGTATTCATACTCTTCTTGGGAAGGAACTTCATCCTTCTCCAATGGTATTTCCTATACCATGTTAGTAGCATCACAATATTCATGGAAAGATTCATTTTCTAGTTCATCACCAAAGTCCCCAAAATCAATGTCTAGGCATGAATCCTCCTCAGAACAATCATCATAAATTTGGGACTTATAGAAATCATTGATAGATAATGAGATATCGTTTGCATGCATACTATTTGTGCGTGGAAGGTTATTTTTAGAAGTAGGAGATTCAAGTGGTAGAAGTTGCTCCTCTTCATTCTTATTAAGATAATCCACGAATAGTTCATCGATAGTCTTACCTTCGGGCTTACCTTCTACTAGTTGAGAGGGTGAAACGTCAAGCGTCACCTCTTCATTAGCACTATGTTCAGGCGGTTTCTGTGGAGACTCTTTGAGTGATGTTGCATTCTCTTTAAATTTCTGTTCCTGCAAAAGGCTAGGCTTTTCCATGCGGGCTGAAATCCGCTCATGAACAGTGATCAATAAATCATTATCCATAAATTTCTTATAGCATAATGAAAACATTAGATGAACGTTTTTATAGATGTTATCATGCTTCTGGCATATTTTTCGAATATTTTTCATAGAAAAAAGCAACTCTAAACAACCAGTATAAATCGCAAATTCTAGAACATTCATATCAACTAAGCTTTTAAACTTATCTCTATTGTAAGATTCTAATGCGGGATCAATGTTATATTTACATTGGTAAGCGATATGAACTTTGGATCCGCAGAATCTACAAACAAACTGCTTGTATGAGGCACATAGTATGGATGAATAACCATTCACCCTTATCATCCAATGATTCAGTATTTCTCGCTTCTTTAATAGATACTCATCCTCCCTTGTGAGCTTATCCTGTTCAAAGGTACTCATCTCGGAAGACATGATTAGTAACAAATATTTTTATGGGTGTTGGTTTGTAAACAAAATCAAAAAGACAAATGCAACAAATAAAGAAATTTTTAAAAAATATCTAGCAAAACTAAAATAAATAAACAAAAGCTAAAAGACCTACAACGCTTAGATCCCCGGCAACGGCGCCAGAAAATAGATTTATGACTTGCAAGTGCACAGATCGTTTGTAGCTAGTTTCGAAATAAAGATATTGATCTCATAGGGAGCACGAGTCTGAAGTCTAAATAACTCTTGAACTAAATATTGAAATAGTAATGCTAAATAACGTTCTAAGTAATAAGATAAAATGCGAGTTTTGTATAAAAGATATTTTTGGGTTTTAAAATAATAGAACAATAAGTAAAATAAAGCTGTAAGTAAACAAGAGTATGTGATTATGATTATGAATGTTTTCAAGATGATGGAAAGAGTTCTCAGGGAGTAGTGGATCCACCGCTAGTTATCAAAAAGAGTGATCAAAATTATTATAATGAATAAGACTAGTTATGATATGTGTGGGAGGGGCTCCATATGGACGAATAGGCAGTAACCACTGCTCACATCTTCCGTCATAACCACATCAGACAATAACCGATAACCATCATGATATTGCGCTATTAAGGGATTTCTCCCATGGCATGGACATGGCTTGATGAGTTCTCCTTGATTCCCCAAGTTAGTACGTAAAGAATGACAACTACTTTATAGTCACAATAAGTGCTATCATCCTTCCGTCTACCAACAAGTAATCCCCTTTATCAAGTCCCTGCAAGAGACAAATATTAAGGAGGTGCACAACTTCCAACATCAAGATGAAGACAATTAACACAGACACATAATGAACAATGTCACATAATAATCTTTATATCAATTCAATCACATACAAGGGTTTCTCCATATCCCCAAGAACAAAGGAAGCTACTCATACATGAAGGCAATCAACATCATGGATATAATATGAATGAAGTATGTTGATACAATTGAAGACATGTGCAAATCCAAGATTCAATTTAGAATTACAATAAGTAACCAAAGGGGATCGGTGATGGTGACATTTTTTATGAAGATGGCGATGTAGATCGATGTGTAGGCCTTCAAGATCCTAGTCCCTTATCCTCTTATGTAGTGGTGATGGTGTAGATCTGATTGGAGGCGTCTATGGCGGTAGCACAGCGGCAGGGCACCGCCGTGATGGAGGATATGGATTGGTCTCTCTCTCTTTTGGCTCCTCCCCTCTTTATATAGGCCTTAGGGGTGCCCTAGGGTACCCCTAATACCGTCATATGACTTTGGGAAGCTTCCGGAGCTTTTCTAGGGCCAAATCCCATTGTTTCCGACCTTTTTGGCAACTATACGGCCAGAGCTATATGGCCTCCGGCCGTATAGTTGGTTGTCATACCTTCAGCATCCTTTCGTACTTTGGTCGCCATTTCTTCATACAAACTCTGTTTTGGGTGTTCTTCGGCTCGTTATATTCGTATTAACGAGGGATATAACCCCATGGTCTTGGATATTTATTTTGAGAAGTTTGAAAGAATCACTTTTTCAATCTCTCAAATGTCTAAGTCTGGCACCTGCAGCTCCTCCATACTATGCTCTCTTTGTTCCTTTTGCCTCTGCTTTATCCATAATCATCATAAACACCTACACACATGTCATAGAAAAGGAAAGTGATAAAATTCTACCTAAACTACTAAATGTGCAAAGATCACATGAAAGTAGAATGAAAACTAGAAGTCATGCATATAAGGCATGGCTATAGCTAGAAGAAACATGATATGTTAGATAAATTGCACATTTTATATGGCTAAAAGAGGTGGTATTACACAGACATCAGCAACCACATTACCCTGGAGGTGGGACAAGGCTGGACTTAATGTTTGCTACTCTAGTGTGGGAATTCTCACAACTACTTATAAGGGATCAGGTCTCTCGAATCCAGGGATTCCTTTACAAAAAGGGTCAACTTCTAGGAAGTCACCTGGAGAAAGCAGGACCACCCATGGCCAGGCGATACCATGAGCCTCTCATTGAAAGTGCCGGCTCTAGAGGAGTTGGGTGCACTCTGGTTGGTCTATGGATCCTGACGTCCCGGTGTTGATAGGAACAACTGATAGGGTAGGGCCCATGCTAGAGTGGCATCCAGAGAGTCTTAATCGGTTACTTGACCCACGATGAGTAAGGATTAGGGAAGGGTACCGGTTTGGTGTCGGTAAAGTGTACAACCTCTAAAAAGTGTAAATCTATTCGAATAGCCGAGTCCTCGGTCATTTATGGTTGGAAAGGTTGCTGTAAAGAGGTGCCGGATCTGTTTTCAAAATGGATTTCGAAAAGAAATTATTTTCTAAAACCTGGTGGTCCGAGGGACACCAGAGAAGGAGAGGTGATGTTGAGGGGCAAGGAAGAGGATAATCTGGTCAGTTGAGGACCATTGGGATGAAATAGGGTGACTCACTCCTAATGTTTTCCAAAGCCTTTCATAAAGGTTTCCAAAATGTTTGATAACAGTTCTCAAAAAAACCTTGTAGATGTTATATCTACAAGAGAAACTATTTTAGAAAAGAACCTCTCATGGAACCCTCCTACTAACACCGCCATATTGCATATCCTTTTATTGTTATTATCTTAAGGTGGTTTATGAGTATATTCAAAGTACTGACCGACTGTCCCTGGCTATTTACTTGGGCAGACTGTCAGAAGCAAGAAAACCGACGGAGATGCTGACGCCTACGCGGTTAAGGCAAGAGATGAGCTCTACGGTTGAAGATGTCCGCTGCTGTTGTTTGTACTGCCCTAAAGGAGAATATTTAAGTCTTCCAATCCGTTAAATGAAGGATGTTGTTATGATACTAGTCATTATGCTCACGGCTCATCGATCATGAGAACATGAATTGCAGGCATAAAGGGGAGTCTCGAACGGTAAATCTAGGGTCTCACATACATGGTATCAGAGCCATCCTGACTGTAGGAGACCTTAGTTATCATGGACGTTATACTAGGCAAACCTATTTCTAAAAATCACGGCCATTGAAAACTATTTTCTCAAACTCTTTTCAAAGATTCCTTATCTTATCTTATCTTTTTTAATCTTTTTGAAAATTTCTTACTCTATATCTCGTCCTCCTTCAAATGCTCTATTTCCAAAAACAAGTCCGACTTCTCAAACCCTAAGGACGGAGATCCCGAGATTACAAGAGAAACAAAGACATGATACTTAAAAGGAGCTACCAACAACCGACACTACCAGATCGCCCTACCAACAAGTCCTTCATCACCCCCAAATGGATCAAGTACGGCACCAAAGACACCCGATGGCAAGACCAAAGTCAAGACCCCCATAACGTCCGTACTTAGGATAAGTATCCTCAATATAGGATTTTCCCTATGGCTCATAGTCACCCCTTGGTACCTATGGTACGCTTCGCTTGCTTGTCATGTACTTGTATGACGCTTGAAATGTGTTGCTCGTCTTCCTTAGATTTTTTCAACCCTATTGCCTAAACCACCTTGTTCGTATACCCCGACACCAACACCCATACTCCCGTAAAGAGAAGCCTCTCCTCAGATGGATGGCAACCAAATAGTACCACTTCAAATCCACCTCGCCTAACCTGTCATTACCCCATCCCGGGAGGCCTAAACTCTTCTTGGACATGCTTGATTGCCAACCATAGAACCCCATCATTTTTATACCCCATTGGTTCCTCTATTTCGAACTCCTAGGGCTAACCTATTCACACAGTTTACTTCCATAGACAGGGAGTTTATCACCATCAAGAAATCTCGTGAAAATGGCCATGAAGCTTGGAGGCCCAAGGAAAGCCTGCAGCCGTTGCAGAGAAGAAGGAAATCAAGCCAGCCAGTGCTTAGGCAACTGCCAAACTATGGAGCACTCCATGCTCCAGCGGACTGACCTATCCAGTTAGTCACATGTTTCCTCTGCGAAGGTCAAGTCCATGTTCCCGTCGACTGCCCCTTATACCTCCTGATTGGCAAGGCTCGTCCACTTTCGTGTATAAGAGTTGGGAAGTCATAAAAAACAGGATGCCCCAAGCATGGCACATGTTTCTCGTGTGACGAACCGGGTCATTACAGCCGAGAGTGCCCCCAACGTGGCTTATCCAATGTCCCCTCAAAGGTGAAGCAGGAACTATCCAATTTCCCTAGGAAGATCTGGAAGAAAACCCAACGAGATCTTTAGACAGAACCACCTGTTTGCTTCAACTGTGACCAACTGGGTCATTTCATCAGAGCATGCCCTCAACCGAGACGAAACCATCTTACTCGACCTATCTATCAAGAGAAAGAAACCCTCCCAAAGGAACCTAAAAAGAGATAGACTTGTCACCACGGTGGACAGCCTGATCATCTCCCTCAGCACTGCCCTACTAGGTGCTACATCCTAGTAAAGCAGAGAGCTGTTCGGCAAAATTAGGGACACAACATGGAATTAACCAGCATACCAGGACCATTTACTCGCCTCGATGCGATTAAAGCCCACATGCGCCAAGCTCTTAGCATTCAGGAAGGAGTTCATCTAGCCCCCAATAACCGTGCCAATCAAGCCCCTAAAAACCACGATGAAGACAAGGAAAGATCCTCCGAGTAGTCAGCATACAACTAAAGATTCACCCACCTAGCCTAGTGTAGAGCTATCATCCCGGAACCTGTAATGTAAAACTATAAGTGCTCCGGCGCCCGGCAGCATCGCCCTGGTTTATAACGCCTTAAGTAGCATCGCTGCTAGCCGGCGCAGATCTGCTAAGTTATGTATGAACCCTGCTTGATGATATGCAAGTATGGTGCCCTTATTTGCATGTTTTACCCATGACGTTGCATCATACTCAACCCGAAATGATCCCATATTAAATGATCGCGTCCCTAGCCCTTCAACCGCAACCGGCATCCTCCGAACTTGATTAAAACTCTGAACCACCTTAGATGTCTCCCAAGAAGCCGCCTCTACAAGGTCGACTGAAGGCCCCCAAATCCGAATAGAAGGTGCGGCATTTTTCCAACAACTCCCATGCAGCAGGTCCGCCTCTTCACCAAGCACCCTTAGTCTCGCTCTAAGGGGAAAATATTGCGTATTTTCTCGCAAAACCCGAAAGAGTCGACCCTAGTCGTCGCTAGGATATGACCCTCCCCTAAACTAGAATCATGGACCGTCCATGAAGTAAAACCATATGCACTTCTGCAAAACCATAAGAAATTCCAAGAAAGTTCTCCATCACAAGATGAATCGTCCCTCCAACACTCCCGTCGTTTCAAGACCAAGAAGGCAGAAAAGATGACTTTAGCAATAAAGGATCGAAGAAGTCTCAACTCGTCATCTCGCCTCAAGAAGGAAGAACCCCGTTGACGCTAAACCTACCTAGAATCATCCAAAGGGGAAAAGGCTGCGTCTTTTCCACTAGTTTATTCTAAACCTCCCAATCTGAAGCCACTCAGCTCCAACCAGTAGTTGACCAAGCATATTTGTTGTAACACCTTTCATCATCTAAATAATTCCACTTCTGAAAATTGTCAAGCTGAGGTTCTTACCTAACCCTACTCCTCCCAAATCTCGGGATGAGATTATTTTAAGTGGGAAAGGTCTATAACATCCCAATTTCAGCAACCCTGATTTGTTGTCCAAAAGGCAAAAATCAGGGGGAACAAAAACTTTTTATTGTTGTGTTGCAATGCTGGTTGCTTGTTTCTTGTGTTCATACATCTGATTGTATATTAGATCATTTACTTCTTACCTCAACCTTAGTTGACAAAAACTATTTTAGAAAAAAGAGATTTCTTGGCTCATCTTTCATATTCCCAAATGCTCTGACATTTCAAACTTGAGCCAAAATGACGTTGACACAACAAAATAGTTATTAGTTTCTATTAACAAAACTATGGAGACCTATATATAATCTCCTTATGTTTGCAAGACAAAACTTTCAACTACTCTTATCTCTAGGTCTTTCCAAAACCTTTTCATTCTAGTCTTGGTAGAAGTACCAAGAGGTTCTTATGCTACATCAAAACCAACCCCTTTAAAACACCCATGCTTAACTCAAGCTAGACTTGATGGTAACCTTAGTAATAGTTGATAAGTTTGAATAGATGGATTTCCTTGATCTGCTGATTGCCTTGTTTTCTTAGGAACTAGAGTGAGATAATCCAGTAGCTCATCCCTGAGGACCAGATCAATTTTTAAGATCCCCAAATCTTGAACCAAGCATCCTAAGCTAGATCTATCTTAAGTAAATCAAGTGCTCCTCTAATCCACTTACATAGATCCATCCTAAGCTAATCCTTTGTATTAGCATCCAACTCATCAAGGACCTAATACAATCAGGAATCCACTCTAAATAATCCACCCTTCAATATCACCCCCTTGATGATAAGAATGAACCCTTGTATCCTTCCCTCTTGCATACTAGTCCAAATCCAGAAATCTGCCAAATTGGCTAAGTCTGGAATCCTTAACTAGATTCCATATTTGGAACTCCACCTATTCTAACCTCTGTGCATTCTTGAGAATGTAATTGAACCATATTGTAGTAAATCATCAGTACTACCCCATCCCACTCTTGCCCTTGGCTAACCCATTCTTGAACCTCTTCATCCATGATGGTCTTATAGTCAATAAAATAAGATTTTATGCAAATCCTATCATCATGCCTACTTGGACAGAAGCTCACAACCATATGATTCCTCCCTTGACCAACTCTCTGCATGGTTATGATCCACTAACCACGGTATATCACTCCATACTCCACTTGTCTACATTGGATCCTTGTGCTTCTCAAACCCACATGGTTTATGTGGCATCATGACTCATTTGCTATGGCAGCGTTGTTTTCAACAAAGTTTTCCATCACTCCTAGATTACCTCAGTTCCAACTAAGACATACTCTTGCTGCCATGATCATATATACAACTTGGTCTAACTATCCATCTATCCCTTGTACCAAGGTGAGCTCTAAGCCCACTACTCCAACCATATTTAGGTGGTATAAAAATATTAATGCCTTAGATCCTCTAATCCTTGTTATCTTCTAAAATCCCACTTTATTTGCAAAACCCAAGGTTGGTTATGATAGATACTTTGAGTTTACATCATCCACCTTGGATATAAACATTTTCAAAATAATTCCCACAATTATTTGGAACCTAAAACCATTTAATTCGATTTGTTGCAAAATCCTCAAAACCTTATCCATTCAACTCAAAGCACACTTGACAACTCAAAGAACACTTGAGGCCTATACATAATACCCTATCTTCCCATCTCAAAATTAAATATTTTTGAGATCCTTTATTATTTCTTGTTGCCCTTTTTCTTAAATGGCAGAAACAAGGAATAATTGCTAAAAAAATACTTTTCTATCTAAATAAATTCCAATAAAAATCACTAATGTGTGTTATGGCATTTAGGACCATCTCACATCAAAAACCAACCTTGTACAATGTAAAACTATCAAAATAGCTTCTAGAAACCACTTCTGCCCTATTTAAATAAAAGGATTTGAGAGGACTAATACTCCCTAGAAAAATCCTTACCTTATCCACCCACCAGTACCATTTCCTCATATTATCAAGAAAGAATTTTTTCAATTTATTCATAACCTAAGCATTGACTAAATTTGCAAAACAATCAAGACCACTAATCAAAAACTCACCAAACCATCACCAACCTGATCAACAAAGCTTGCATAGCACAACACTCACCCCTCTGGTCCTGCTACACTGTAGCAAGTACTGTAGGGCCCTCTCCCTTTGTCTCTTATGCTTGGAGGGAGGAGACACACAAATAATATCTACTCTTGCCCCTTTTTAATGTCTTGCTACCACTCCCTCTGCATGTCCTAAATCCAGACCATAAACCACCCCTGCCCTTCTCCAAACGCCCACAGTTTGTATAGCCCCTGGTTTCCCCTCTCCCTTGCTCCCATGGAAAAAATCCACCATGGAACTCCCCAACTCGAGTTAAATAGGTCAGACGCCACACAGCCCCCTCCTCTTGGCTCATTTGCCCACTATCATCTCCCTCAACTCCCATGCGACCTCACTCCCTCTCCCTTACCCTACCTTGCCCGAGAAAAGGAGAGAAGGGAGCTCTCAGCCATGGCAGAAAAATGGGCATAACTCCTTCTCCTCTTCTCCCCTCCACTTGCATGTGGTCTCCCCACACTCGTCTCCCCCTGATCAACCATCCCCTAGCTCCAGAGATCCTCCAAGTCACTATCCTACCACGGAGAAGGAAAACCTCTCCTCTCGGTATCCTACATGAGGTCGACTTGGTGGTCTCCCTCCTGATCTTCCCCTCCCTCCATTGGCATTTCTAGCACCCCCTGAGACAGCAATAACCTCCCGTACCCTTCACTCTTCCTTGCAGGCTCCATAGTAGCGGCTCGGACGAGCTCCGACGCGTGCGCCATCGTGGTCTTCGCGTGCACCCTTATCCCTCGCTGAAACGGGGCATGTCGCCCCTCTCCGGAACCGTCTCACCACTCGGTGTATCCCCGTCGCTTCGTCGGTCGCCGAATAGCCCTCTAGTGAGCACCCCACTCCTCTCAACCCGCGCTAGGGTTTCCCCTCTGTCCCACCACTGCTGGAGGTAGAAGATGGCCTGCAGCCATCGAGCCTTGCTTGATTCGGTAGTGCAACATCCCAATTTCATCAACCCTGATTTGTTGTCAAAAAGGCAAAAATCGGCGGAGCAAAAAAAAAATTCTTGTTAAGTGTTGCAATGTTTATTGTTTGTTTGCTTGTGCTTATGCAACTTCTTATGTATCAAAGGATATACTCCCTACCTCAACACTAGTTGGCAAAAACTATTTTACAAAAGAGATGTCTTGGCTCATCTTTTATTTTCTCAAATGTTCTGGTACTTCAAACCAGAGCCAAGATGACTTGGATAAAACAAAATATTTTATTAGTTTCTATTTAACAAAACTTTGGAGACCTACATGTAATATCCTTATGTTTTCAAGGCAGAACTTCCAACTACTCTTACCTCTAAGTTTTCCAAAACCTTATTATAAAACTTTTGAATTCTACTCTTGGTAGAGATACCAAGGGATATCACCTGATTCAAACTCCAACATTTAACCATACACACTCTTACCTCAAGCTTGGCTTTATGGTAACCTTATTAGTAGTCGGATAAGTTTGATAAGATGAATTGCCTTGATCTATTGTTTGATGAATTGCTCTTATCTACTGATTGACTTGATTGCTTAGGAAGTAGCATGAGCCACACTAGGAGCTCATCCTTTAGGATCAAGATAAATCAACAATACAACTCCTAAGCAAACCCTCTAAGTTTGATCTGATCTCTAGTCACTAAGGTCAATCCCATTTGATACTTTCCAACTCAACAAAGAACAAATCTAAGCATGGATCATTCCCATTCAATCAACACTTCATCATTATCCACTTGATGATGAATTGGAACCTTGCATCACCTCAAAACCATCCTCTCCAACATTCTAGTCAAAAACCCTAAACCTGCCAAAATGGCTGTCTGGAAAAGCTATCAACATCACATTTTGAATCCTTGCATATCTTAAAACTTGCACCTTTCTGGAAGTGCACATGAACCATTTTTGTAATACCTCATTAGCACTACCAAGCCCACTCTTGCCCTTTTCTAAATCATTCTGGTACCCACTCATCCATGATAGTTTGACAAGCAAGAAAGTAATATTTTCTGCAAATCTTATCATCTCGCCTACTTTGGCAGAAGCTCACATCAATGTGCTACCTCCCCTTGACCAAACCTCTGAATGGTTATGATCTACTAACCATGGTCTATCAACCCATCCTTCACTTGTTCCCATTGGAGTCCTGTGCTTCTTAAACCCACATGGTTTATAAGGCATCATGACATATATGTTATGGCAGCCTTGTTTTCAACAAAGTTTGCCATCATTCCCAGTTTAGCTCAAATACAACCAAGCCAAACCCTTGATGCCATTATAATATATATATAACTTGTTATAACTACCCATCTATCCATTGTACCTAGGTCAGCTCCGAGCTCACTACTCCAACCATGTTTAGGTGGTACGAAAATAACAAAACCCTAGATCCTCTAATCCTTGTTCTTTTCCAAAACTAACTCCCTTTTGGAATTACCCAAGGTTGTATATGATAAATACTTCAAGTTTACATCCTCCACCTTATATATAAACACTTGCCAAATAATTCGCATAATTATTTGGGATCTAAAAGTATTTAAATTCCTTTATTTGCCAAATCCTCAAAACCTTCTATACAAAGACAAGTTTGTTTTTATTCAAACTACTTTGCCAACTCAAGTCACATTTGGTGCCTCTCATATCATATCATATCATATCATATCATATCATATCATATCATATCATATCATATCATATCATATCATATCATATCATATCATATCATATCATATCATATCATATCATATCATATCATATCATATCATATCATATCATATCTTCCAATATCAAAAATAAATATTTTCGAGATGCTTTATTATTTATTTTTTCCCTTTTTCTTAAATGGCAGAAACGTGAAATAATGACTTAAAAATACTTTGCCTTCTCAATAAATTCCAATAAATTACCTAATGTGTGTGATATGGTATTTAGAACCATTTAACATCATAAATTCACCTTTCCCGATGTAAAAGTATCAGATTAGCTTATATAAATTATTTATGCACTTTTTGAATATATGAGATTAAGTGTAGTTTCAATCATTTGAAAAATCCCAAAAAATTTATATGATCATGATTTGAACATATTCATCTACTAGTTCCAATTCACCACCTTGCCCAATGCAATTTATTTAAACTCCTTCAAAAGCACCAATGTGATCAAATTTTGCAAAAACATCAAAACTTGAGCTAATCTAAATCCAACCTAACTCTAAACTTGTCTAATACACCATCACAGCAACCTCTCTCCCTCCTAGTCGTGAACTATAGAAAAGATACTATAGAACACCCCTCCTTTTGTCCCTAGTGCTTGGAGGAAAGAGAGAGACAAGTGCCAAGTCATGTGTGTGGTTTAATACTCCCTCACAGCTGCTGCCCTCTCTCCCCTCTACTCATACCACGACCAGAAAACTACCCCCACCCACAGGAACTATCCTCCCCTGGTTTCACCCCTCTCATTTCCTCTCCAGAGGCCATGTCCACCATACACCACCCCCTCTTAGTCTATAAGGCAAGGAGCCACCCCAGCTCTCCCCCTTCGGCTCATTTCCCCCACTTCCTCTCACTTACCTCCCGCACAGCACCATGTCTCCCCTCCTATCATGTTCTACGAGAGAGAGAGAGAGAAAGAAGGGAGCTTCTTGGCCATGGAAGAAATTTGAGCATAGCTCCTTCTCCCCTGCTCCCCTCTACTTGCATGTAGCGTTCCCGCACTCCCCTCCCTGGTTCTACTATCCCCTAGCTATAAAGCTCCTCCCAGCCATTGACTCGCCCAGGCGAAGAAGATCTCTCCCTCTCGGTTTTCCTCAAAACCTCGACTTGGTGGTCTCCCTCCTGCTCTTCCCCTCCCTCCACGGGCATTTCTTGCACCACCTAAGACAACACTAACGCCCCCGCCCCACGGTCGTTGATCCTTACTTGATCGAACGGTCCATGATGCTCGGTACCCCTTCGCCCCTTCCCCCTCACTGACTAGTGGGGTCGTGCCCTCAGGCCCTTTGCACCTGCCTCCCATGTGCGCGGGCACTAGGATGGGCCGACTTGGCCTCACGGGCCTATCTTCCCCTTAGATTTGGCCTAGTGCCATCCTCTCTTGTTTTCTTTTCTCCAGATCTGAAAAAATTTACTAGTTTGGTTTAAATCAAATTTAAAATGGAAGATGACTTGATATGCCTAGATCTAAATTTTCCTAGATATAACCATGTCCTGTCCAACATGCAGTAACCTTGGTTCGCCAAATTAGTGTTTATAATAAATATAGTAAATAAATTTCCTAGATGTTTCCATCTCTCCAAATAAATCTTCCAGGGAGTTTCACAACCCCAAAAATAATGAAACCTTCTTGTACTGCAAGGTATACCTTATACATCGCATTCTGCCTTGGCTAAACCCTAAATTGCTAGATCCTCTAATCCTTGTTCTTTTCCAAAACTAACTCCCTTTTGGAATTACCCAAGGTTGTATATGATAAATACTTCAAGTTTACATCCTCCACCTTGTATATAAACACTTGCCAAATAATTCGCATAATTATTTGGGATCTAAAAGTATTTAAATTCCTTTATTTGCCAAATCCTCAAAACCTTCTATACAAAGACAAGTTTGTTTTTATTCAAACTACTTTGCCAACTCAAGTCACATTTGGTGCCTATCATATCATATCATATCATATCTTCCCATATCAAAAATAAATATTTGTGAGATGCTTTATTATTTATTTTTTCCCTTTTTCTTAAATGGCAGAAACATGAAATAATGACTTAAAAATACTTTGCCTTCTCAATAAATTACAATAAATTACCCAATGTGTGATATGGTATTTAGAACCATTTAACACCATAAATTCACCTTTCCCGATGTAAAAGTATCACATTAGCTTATATAAATTATTTATGCACTTTTTGAATATATGAGATTAAGTGTAGTTTCAATCATTTGAAAAATCCCAAACAATTTATATGATCATGATTTGAACATATTCATCTACTAGTTCCAATTCACCACCTTGCCCAATGCAATTTATTTAAACTCCTTCAAAAGCACCAATGTGATCAAATTTTGCAAAAACATCAAAACTTGAGCTAATCTAAATCCAACCTAACTCTAAACTTGTCTAATACACCATCGCAACAACCACTCTCCCTCCTAGTCGTGAACTATAGAAAAGATACTATAGAACACCCCTCCTTTTGTCCCTAGTGCTTGGAGGAAAGAGAGAGACAAGTGCCAAGTCATGTGTGTGGTTTAATACTCCCTCACAGCTGCTGCCCTCTCTCCCCTCTGCTCATACCACGACCAGAAAACTACCCCCACCCACAGGAACTATGCTCCCCTGGTTTCACCCCTCTCATTTCCTATCCAGAGGCCATGTCCACCATACACCACCCCCTCTTAGTCTATAAGGCAAGGAGCCACCCCAGCTCTCCCCCTTCGGCTCATTTCCCCCACTTCCTCTCACTTACCTCCCTTGACAAGACCATGTCTCCCTCCTACCATGTTCTCTGAGAGAGAGAGAAAGAAGGGAGCTTCTTGGCCATGGAAGAAATTTGAGCATAGCTCCTTCTCCCCTGCTCCCCTCTACTTGCATGTAGCGTTCCCGCACTCCCCTCCCTGGTTCTACTATCCCCTAGCTATAAAGCTCCTCCCAGCCATTGACTCGCCCAGGCGAAGAAGATCTCTCCCTCTCGGTTTTCCTCAAAACCTCAACTTGGTGGTCTCCCTCCTGCTCTTCCCCTCCCTCCACGGGCATTTCTTGCACCACCTAAGACAACACTAACGCCCCCGCCCCACGGTCGTTGATCCTTACTTGATCGAACGGTCCATGATGCTCGGTACCCCTTCGCCCCTTCCCCCTCACTGACTAGTGGGGTCGTGCCCTCAGGCCCTTTGCACCTGCCTCCCATGCGCGCGGGCACTAGGATGGGCCGATTTGGCCACACGGGCCTATCTTCCCCTTAGATTTGGCCTAGTGCCATCCTCTCTTGTTTTCTTTTCTCCAGATCTGAAAAAATTTACTAGTTTGGTTTAAATCAAATTTAAAATGGAAGATGACTTGATATGCCTAGATCTAAATTTTCCTAGATATAACCATGTCCTGTCCAACATGCAGTAACCTTGGTTCGCCAAATTAGTGTTTATAATAAATATAGTAAATAAATTTCCTAGATGTTTCCATCTCTCCAAATAAATCTTCCAGGGAGTTTCACAACCCCAAAAATAATGAAACCTTCTTGTACTGCAAGGTATACCTTATACATCGCATTCTGCCTTGGCTAAACCCTAAATTGCTAGATCCTCTAATCCTTGTTCTTTTCCAAAACTAACTCCCTTTTGGAATTACCCAAGGTTGTATATGATAAATACTTCAAGTTTACATCCTCCACCTTGTATATAAACACTTGCCAAATAATTCGCATAATTATTTGGGATCTAAAAGTATTTAAATTCCTTTATTTGCCAAATCCTCAAAACCTTCTATACAAAGACAAGTTTGTTTTTATTCAAACTACTTTGCCAACTCAAGTCACATTTGGTGCCTATCATATCATATCATATCATATCATATCATATCATATCATATCATATCATATCTTCCCATATCAAAAATAAATATTTTCGAGATGCTTTATTATTTATTTTTTCCCTTTTTCTTAAATGGCAGAAACGTGAAATAATGACTTAAAAATACATTGCCTTCTCAATAAATTACAATAAATTACCCAATGTGTGATATGGTATTTAGAACCATTTAACACCATAAATTCACCTTTCCCGATGTAAAAGTATCACATTAGCTTATATAAATTATTTATGCACTTTTTGAATATATGAGATTAAGTGTAGTTTCAATCATTTGAAAAATCCCAAACAATTTATATGATCATGATTTGAACATATTCATCTACTAGTTCCAATTCACCACCTTGCCCAATGCAATTTATTTAAACTCCTTCAAAAGCACCAATGTGATCAAATTTTGCAAAAACATCAAAACTTGAGCTAATCTAAATCCAACCTAACTCTAAACTTGTCTAATACACCATCGCAGCAACCACTCTCCCTCCTAGTCGTGATCTATAGAAAAGATACTATAGAACACCCCTCCTTTTGTCCCTAGTGCTTGGAGGAAAGAGAGAGACAAGTGCCAAGTCATGTGTGTGGTTTAATACTCCCTCACAGCTGCTGCCCTCTCTCCCCTCTGCTCATACCACGACCAGAAAACTACCCCCACCCACAGGAACTATGCTCCCCTGGTTTCACCCCTCTCATTTCCTATCCAGAGGCCATGTCCACCATACACCACCCCCTCTTAGTCTATAAGGCAAGGAGCCACCCCAGCTCTCCCCCTTCGGCTCATTTCCCCCACTTCCTCTCACTTACCTCCCGCACAGCACCATGTCTCCCCTCCTACCATGTTCTACGAGAGAGAGAGAGAGAAAGAAGGGAGCTTCTTGGCCATGGAAGAAATTTGAGCATAGCTCCTTCTCCCCTGCTCCCCTCTACTTGCATGTAGCGTTCCCGCACTCCCCTCCCTGGTTCTACTATCCCCTAGCTATAAAGCTCCTCCCAGCCATTGACTCGCCCAGGCGAAGAAGATCTCTCCCTCTCGGTTTTCCTCAAAACCTCGACTTGGTGGTCTCCCTCCTGCTCTTCCCCTCCCTCCACGGGCATTTCTTGCACCACCTAAGACAACACTAACGCCCCCGCCCCACGGTCGTTGATCCTTACTTGATCGAACGGTCCATGATGCTCGGTACCCCTTCGCCCCTTCCCCCTCACTGACTAGTGGGGTCGTGCCCTCAGGCCCTTTGCACCTGCCTCCCATGCGTGCGGGCACTAGGATGGGCCGATTTGGCCTCACGGGCCTATCTTCCCCTTAGATTTGTCCTAGTGCCATCCTCTCTTGTTTTCTTTTCTCCAGATCTAAAAAAATTTACTAGTTTGGTTTAAATCAAATTTAAAATGGAAGATGACTTGATATGCCTAGATCTAAATTTTCCTAGATATAACCATGTCCTGTCCAACATGCAGTAACCTTGGTTCGCCAAATTAGTGTTTATAATAAATATAGTAAATAAATTTCCTAGATGTTTCCATCTCTCCAAATAAATCTTCCAGGGAGTTTCACAACCCCAAAAATAATGAAACCTTCTTGTACTGCAAGGTATACCTTATACATCGCATTCTGCCTTGGCTAAACCCTAAATTGCTAGATCCTCTAATCCTTGTTCTTTTCCAAAACTAACTCCCTTTTGGAATTACCCAAGGTTGTATATGATAAATACTTCAAGTTTACATCCTCCACCTTGTATATAAACACTTGCCAAATAATTCGCATAATTATTTGGGATCTAAAAGTATTTAAATTCCTTTATTTGCCAAATCCTCAAAACCTTCTATACAAAGACAAGTTTGTTTTTATTCAAACTACTTTGCCAACTCAAGTCACATTTGGTGCCTATCATATCATATCATATCATATCATATCTTCCCATATCAAAAATAAATATTTTCGAGATGCTTTATTATTTATTTTTTCCCTTTTTCTTAAATGGCAGAAACGTGAAATAATGACTTAAAAATACTTTGCCTTCTCAATAAATTACCCAATGTGTGATATGGTATTTAGAACCATTTAACACCATAAATTCACCTTTCCCGATGTAAAAGTATCACATTAGCTTATATAAATTATTTATGCACTTTTTGAATATATGAGATTAAGTGTAGTTTCAATCATTTGAAAAATCCCAAACAATTTATATGATCATGATTTGAACATATTCATCTACTAGTTCCAATTCACCACCTTGCCCAATGCAATTTATTTAAACTCCTTCAAAAGCACCAATGTGATCAAATTTTGCAAAAACATCAAAACTTGAGCTAATCTAAATCCAACCTAACTCTAAACTTGTCTAATACACCATCGCAGCAACCACTCTCCCTCCTAGTCGTGAACTATAGAAAAGATACTATAGAACACCCCTCCTTTTGTCCCTAGTGCTTGGAGGAAAGAGAGAGACAAGTGCCAAGTCATGTGTGTGGTTTAATACTCCCTCACAGCTGCTGCCCTCTCTCCCCTCTGCTCATACCACGACCAGAAAACTACCCCCACCCACAGGAACTATGCTCCCCTGGTTTCACCCCTCTCATTTCCTATCCAGAGGCCATGTCCACCATACACCACCCCCTCTTAGTCTATAAGGCAAGGAGCCACCCCAGCTCTCCCCCTTCGGCTCATTTCCCCCACTTCCTCTCACTTACCTCCCGCACAGCACCATGTCTCCCCTCCTACCATGTTCTACGAGAGAGAGAGAGAGAGAGAGAAAGAAGGGAGCTTCTTGGCCATGGAAGAAATTTGAGCATAGCTCCTTCTCCCCTGCTCCCCTCCACTTGCATGTAGCGTTCGCGCACTCCCCTCCCTGGTTCTACTATCCCCTAGCTATAAAGCTCCTCCCAGCCATTGACTCGCCCAGGCGAAGAAGATCTCTCCCTCTCGGTTTTCCTCAAAACCTCGACTTGGTGGTCTCCCTCCTGCTCTTCCCCTCCCTCCACGGGCATTTCTTGCACCACCTAAGACAACACTAACGCCCCCCATCGTTGATCCTTACTTGATCGAACGGTCCATGATGCTCGGTACCCCTTCGCCCCTTCCCCCTCACTGACTAGTGGGGTCGTGCCCTCAGGCCCATTGCACCTGCCTCCCATGCGCGCGGGCACTAGGATGGGCCGATTTGGCCTCACGGGCCTATCTTCCCCTTAGATTTGGCCTAGTGCCATCCTCTCTTGTTTTCTTTTCTCCAGATCTGAAAAAATTTACTAGTTTGGTTTAAATCAAATTTAAAATGGAAGATGACTTGATATGCCTAGATCTAAATTTTCCTAGATATAACCATGTCCTGTCCAACATGCAGTAACCTTGGTTCGCCAAATTAGTGTTTATAATAAATATAGTAAATAAATTTCCTAGATGTTTCCATCTCTCCAAATAAATCTTCCAGGGAGTTTCACAACCCCAAAAATAATGAAACCTTCTTGTACTGCAAGGTATACCTTATACATCGCATTCTGCCTTGGCTAAACCCTAAATTGCTAGATCCTCTAATCCTTGTTCTTTTCCAAAACTAACTCCCTTTTGGAATTACCCAAGGTTGTATATGATAAATACTTCAAGTTTACATCCTCCACCTTGTATATAAACACTTGCCAAATAATTCGCATAATTATTTGGGATCTAAAAGTATTTAAATTCCTTTATTTGCCAAATCCTCAAAACCTTCTATACAAAGACAAGTTTGTTTTTATTCAAACTACTTTGCCAACTCAAGTCACATTTGGTGCCTATCATATCATATCATATCATATCATATCATATCATATCTTCCCATATCAAAAATAAATATTTTCGAGATGCTTTATTATTTATTTTTTCCCTTTTTCTTAAATGGCAGAAACGTGAAATAATGACTTAAAAATACTTTGCCTTCTCAATAAATTACCCAATGTGTGATATGGTATTTAGAACCATTTAACACCATAAATTCACCTTTCCCGATGTAAAAGTATCACATTAGCTTATATAAATTATTTATGCACTTTTTGAATATATGAGATTAAGTGTAGTTTCAATCATTTGAAAAATCCCAAACAATTTATATGATCATGATTTGAACATATTCATCTACTAGTTCCAATTCACCACCTTGCCCAATGCAATTTATTTAAACTCCTTCAAAAGCACCAATGTGATCAAATTTTGCAAAAACATCAAAACTTGAGCTAATCTAAATCCAACCTAACTCTAAACTTGTCTAATACACCATCGCAGCAACCACTCTCCCTCCTAGTCGTGAACTATAGAAAAGATACTATAGAACACCCCTCCTTTTGTCCCTAGTGCTTGGAGGAAAGAGAGAGACAAGTGCCAAGTCATGTGTGTGGTTTAATACTCCCTCACAGCTGCTGCCCTCTCTCCCCTCTGCTCATACCACGACCAGAAAACTACCCCCACCCACAGGAACTATGCTCCCCTGGTTTCACCCCTCTCATTTCCTATCCAGAGGCCATGTCCACCATACACCACCCCCTCTTAGTCTATAAGGCAAGGAGCCACCCCAGCTCTCCCCCTTCGGCTCATTTCCCCCACTTCCTCTCACTTACCTCCCGCACAGCACCATGTCTCCCCTCCTACCATGTTCTACGAGAGAAAGAGAGAGAGAGAGAGAGAGAGAGAAAGAAGGGAGCTTCTTGGCCATGGAAGAAATTTGAGCATAGCTCCTTCTCCCCTGCTCCCCTCCACTTGCATGTAGCGTTCGCGCACTCCCCTCCCTGGTTCTACTATCCCCTAGCTATAAAGCTCCTCCCAGCCATTGACTCGCCCAGGCGAAGAAGATCTCTCCCTCTCGGTTTTCCTCAAAACCTCGACTTGGTGGTCTCCCTCCTGCTCTTCCCCTCCCTCCACGGGCATTTCTTGCACCACCTAAGACAACACTAACGCCCCCGCCCCATGGTCGTTGATCCTTACTTGATCGAACGGTCCATGATGCTCGGTACCCCTTCGCCCCTTCCCCCTCACTGACTAGTGGGGTCGTGCCCTCAGGCCCTTTGCACCTGCCTCCCATGTGCGCGGGCACTAGGATGGGCCGATTTGGCCTCACGGGCCTATCTTCCCCTTAGATTTGGCCTAGTGCCATCCTCTCTTGTTTTCTTTTCTCCAGATCTGAAAAAATTTACTAGTTGAGAGGAACAACTCATAGGGTAGGACCCATGCTACAGTGGCATCCGGAGAGTATAGATCGGTTACTCGATCCACGATCGGTAAGGATCAGGGCAGAGTACTCATTTGCTGTGGGTAAAGTGTAGAACCTCTGCAGAGTGTAAATCTATTCGAATAGCCGAGTCCTCGGTCATGGACGGTTGGGAAGGTTGCTGTAGAGCAGTGTCGGTTTGTTTTTACAAAGGATTTCATAAAAGTAAGTGTTTTGTAAAAACCTGGTGGTCTGAGGGACACCAGAGAAGGAGGAGGATACCCCAGTTAGATGAGGACCGTGGCGATCATATAGGGTGACCTAGTCCTAGTGTTTTCCAAAGCTTTTCAAAAAGGTTTCCAAAATGTTTTACAAAAGTATTCAACAAAACATTGTAGATGATATATCTATAAGAGAAACTACTTTAGAAAAGAACCTCTTCTAGAGCCAGCCTAATGCCTCTGCCATATTGCATATCCTTTATTGTTTTTATCTTAAGGTGGTTTAAGAGTACATTCAAAGTACTCATCGGCATTGTCCCTGGATATTTACTTGGCCATATTCCCAGAAAATGAGCAGCATGAAGTAGCTGACGTCTATGCAAGCTAGGTCGTCTCCCAGTCAGTCGCATGTAGGTTAAGGCATGACATGGGCTCTGCACTGGAATACTACCGCTATTTGATGTTGTAAATCGCCATAATGGCAACATTGTATGTTTTGTAATCATTACTTTCTGGATGTTGTAATGATACCTGTCGGGTATGCTCACGGCTCACTGATCATGGGAACGCGAATGGTAGGCATAACGGGGATTCTCGGACCATAAATACGGGGTCCCACAAATGGGCCCGCCCCCGCCTCTTCAAACCCCTAGCTCCCGCGTAGATCTACCCCCGCGTGGTCCGAATCTGCTCTCCTCGGCCCATCTCCCTCCTCAAGGCAGCCGCCAGCAGTTTTCCTTTTTCTTTTCTTTTCCTATTAAGAGATCTGTACTGTAGTCGGTTGGTTTAATTAGTTTCAAAAATGGAAACTCTCTGTAAAATTCCATACCCCAATTTTGCTTTTTTCTCTTACGTTTTGTAAAACATCCAGGACAAAAATAATGTCAAAGTAATAAGTAGTTATTTTAGGTCAAATAAAATACCAACAAGTGCCCAAATCACTCCATATTTTATTCAGAGAGTTTAATAACTCAAGATAAGTTGACACCTTTTCGTGATGAAGGTTACCCTACATTAAATTGATTCCTATTTTGCCCTTGGTAAAAATAACAAAAACAACCTCAGTATGACTTTAGGAATTTCTCTAGGTCAAACCAAAATTGGTATTGACCAAATTCCAAATTCCAGTTAACTTGAGTACCAATATCTATCAAAACCTAGGAGATCATAATTTGTTGAGCACTTATTGATTTATTAGTAATTAAACTGTTTTGTACATTTTTTATTCAATAACAAATTGACCCCATTAGTTATGTAACCCCAAATTGGATGGTTCCAACTTTTGTAGAAAGGTATTCTAAATACCTAACATGTGTCTCTAGAATCATATCAAAATCTCTTGTATATTACATTTGATGGAAAAGACAAACATCCTTCAATACAACCTTTGGGAATTTCCTGAGGGCATTCTGGCAAATATTTTATGTTGATTCCAACTCTCACTTAATTAGTCCAACAAATCCTACCCAATCATCGAAGGAAATAATTTTTGGAGCTCCAGGACTTTTCTGGTAAATTATTTCCTAAAACTAGAGCTTTAGTCACTAGAAAATTCAAAGTAATTCAAAAGAAATTAATAAAATAGTGAAACCACTTTTTTTGGTTTCATTTTATCAATACCTATCTATTGGTAACATCTTTTTACAATAATGTCATACAGATTATGTCCTTGGACCAACACCCTTCTCCTAGTTAGTTTCTATACATTAATTCCTAAGGGATCTTCTTCCAATGCCTCCAAGTCATTCACCAATCCCATCATCCAGAAAACTACTATTTCATATTAAATAATTATCCCTTGTTTGTTGTATGTATTGATTCTTGTTTGTCTTGTATTGATTGGTTCTTTGCTAGCATGCATGATTGATCGATAACAGCGATAATTGCGTTTGCGTGATGCCAAGAAGAAGGAAGCATCACATCATCGTTATTCTATTGGCATTCTCAGTATTCTGGTTTTCTTAAGAAGTACAGGGACATCTCTTTGGTCACAGGAAAGCCACCTTCTTGCTCATAAGCCTCTGCCCTAATATTCCACCTATGCATGTTTTACCTATTATTTATCAAACTGCATCGTTTCTCTATATAATGATTTATATGTGGGAATGGTTGGCTCCTCCAAACCATTACATATTTGTACCACTAAGTACACCACCCTTGATAACACCTATTGGTCCCTAGTATGGTAGGTGGTGTTTAACACCATAACCTCTTGGAGACCCCATTTTATCCTAAGCAAAAGTATTGGTGTGACATATCAAAAATATTAATGAGGATGTCAATTTTTAATCAATCAAAATTAGGGTAAACAAAATCTTTTATTAATAAACACTATATAAATTCATGTGTGTATGAATGTTTGAAATGCCATGTTTGATAGTTGTAAATGATGAGAAATGGTTTAAAGATCAAAACCATATCATCTAGGTCAAATCCAAACCAGATCAAACCAAAAGAAAATTAAAATATGAAGCATATGACCTAATGATCACTATGGCAATAGTTAACACTTAACTCACTTTGAGCATCTCTAGCAAAGGATTTAAAACAGAAACAATTCCCTTTCTTTTCTCACATTGCTAGACCAAGTGACACTGAACACATTGAAGCTTTCAAACCTTGCAGAAACCATTTCAAATCCATTTGAGAGGCAATTCAAAATTAAATCTATCTTATGCATCAAGATAGTCATTTTTGGAAAACCACTAAAACCTTCACGACTTAGCAAATCCTTGCACCCAGAGACTACCAACCTTATGACCAGCACATACACCAAAAATATTTGGAAAATATGAAAGTTAGTTCTTGTGTCCATTTGATCAAACACCTGGTGATCACACTACAACCTCAACAACTATCTACTGTTTTGATCAATCATTTGATCATCTTTGTGACTTCACCGGGATCCCATGATGTGCCCTTAACTCACCCAATACCAGCATGTGTGAAGGAGCCCCTTTCACTCGAACAATGGACTAGTGCCGACCGTACTCGAGCTCACCTTGCCACCCCGATGCGGAAACTCTGCCATAGACCGCGCCGTGATGACCCACAAGTATAGGGGATCGCAACAGTCTTCGAGGGTAGTATAACCCAATTTATTGATTCGACACAAGGGGAGCCATAGAATACTTATAAGCCTTAACAACTGAGTTGTCAATTCAACTACACCTAGAAATAGTCTTGCTCATAGAAGATAATTACTAGCAACGGTTTTGTAGTCGCAATAGCAAAGTAACATCAGCAGTAAAACAAAGGCAGTAGTAACAATAGTAGCAAATAGTAGGATATGAGTGCGGTAGCCATAGGGATGGATGGACGGGTGTTGCATGGACGAGACTATTCATGTAACTTCAAGATCTAGGTCATTTGCAGATAAATAAGATAAAGCATCCAAGTACTAAACAATCATAGGCATGTGTTCCATATATAGTCATACATGCTCGCAATGAGAAATTGCACATCTTTTGTCCAGCCAGCCCGTTGCAGCGAGACCTCAAGGGAATCTACTGGAAATTAAGGTAATCCTTTTAATAGAGTACCGGAGCAAAGCATTAACACTCCGTGAACACATGTGATCCTCATATCACAGCCATCCCCTCCGGCTGTCCCAATTTCTGTCACTTCGGGGCCTTTGGTTCCAGACAATGAGAGTGTTCACAACTTGCAGATAAGATCACAAACAATACTATCATCATGAATCAATAACATGTTCAGATCTGAGAACATGGAACCCGGGCCCTAGTGACAAGCATTAAGCACAACAAGTTGCAACAAACTCAAATTGCACTAACAAAGATACTAGGCACCATGCCCTAACAATCTTATTTGATTACATGATAGATCTCATCCAATCCCTACCATCCCCATAGCCTACAGCGGAGGATTACTCACTCATGGATGGGGGAAACATGGATGATTTATGGAGAGGCGTCGGTGATGATGGCGATGATCTCCTCCAAATCCCCGTCCCGGCAGGGTGCCAGAACGGAGTTTCTGGTTCCGAATCACGGTTTCTGCTGGTGGCGGTGCAGCGGAACTCTTTCTACAAAAAGGTCGACCCCCCAGAGTTTTTAGGTCAAGAGGATTTATGTAGGCAAAGAGGGAGGCCGAGGGGGTGCCCGAGGTGGCCACACCCCTCCCAGGCGTGGGCTGGGCTGGCCCGTGCGGCCAGGGGTTTGGGCCCCTCATGGCCCTCCTCCATCTCATCTTCTAGCTCCGTGAATCTTCTAGTAAAATAGGAGTTTTGTCATATTTTCCAGGATTTTTCCTGAAAGTTGATTTTCTGCACAAAAACTAGACACCAAAGCAATTCTACTGAAAACAGTGTCAGTCTGTGTTAGTTGTATCCAAATCACACAAGTTTGTAGGAGAAACAATAGCAAAAGTGTTCGGGAAAGTAGATAAGTTTTGGACATATCAACTCCCCCCAAGCTTAGCTTATTGATTGTCCTTAAGCAATTCAGTTGAAAACTGAGTGCGATAAAATAAACTTTCACGAACACATTTGCTTCATGTAATGTATATATTATCAACATATGATCATTACTTAGAAAATTCATAATAAGGAGTATGTAGCTAAGTCTAGTCAATAGTCATTGCAAGCTATGAATAGATTCCAACACAGTAATAATAAGTAGCATGAAACATAAACATAAGCAACATTGCAATGCTCATAAGAAGGTATGATACAGTGGTATCTCGCTTGCCTTTGATTGTGGAGCAAAACATAAATGCCAAGGCACCTCTGAAGTTCAAGTGAAGACTAGAAGTAAAGATATCAAAGATACAAGAATCAAAGTCATGACAAAATTAACCAAGTTTTGAGACAAGCACATTACACTAAGAATGACAACTATGCTCTCAAGAAGGTGCTCATAGAATAAGTGGTGACTCAACAAGGAGGTGAAAAAGGTTTTGAAAGGTTTGAAAGGCTTCCAAATGCTGAAAGCATGGTACTCATTAGCTTTGAGCTCTCATTGCCCCTATCATAGGAATCTTTAGATGGTTAAGTTTAAAGTGAGGTCCAATATGAGTTATATGCTTGATAGACCATAAACTGGAAATCTCATGTCCCTTGAGTACGAGGGTCGCTCCTCATGCTACTCAACTTTAGTTACCGGTAAGGTCTTGTCATAGTACATACATGTGTATCATAGAGAACCGCCAACGGGTTACCCCTTGCCCAATGATACGGGAGCTATCCCATGTCAAAATAACAAGTCAATCAGACAGTGAGCATCTCAGCAATCTTCTTATTTACCATGGGAAAATGGTGCTTTTTTCTCTCTTTCCTATTTTCTATGTCTCTCTCTTTTTTATAAGAAGAAAGCTTCATAGATTGCTCACTATGGTTATGCTGTATGTTTCCACCATGATGAGGCATGGCTTAGGCTAGCGGCCTAGGCGTTTCTCTAACACATATACATAACTCCATGGACTTACAAGCTCCCCTTTTATTTCACACCGACGACATCCGTAAACAGAAGAGCATGATATCAACTGGATAATATTTACAGGTGTTGAAATCGTTCCCCATGACAGCACAATTCTGCTAACTCAATGGTTCAGGTTTATTTAAGTGCAAGAAAATAAAGTGTGCCATCAAGTTCGTGAAAGCTTTACTAAGTAACTTTCTCAAAACAAGCAAACATTTTATTTGGAATAAAAAAAGGCATAATGAATATGCACGGAATAGAAAATGATGCTAGTAGGTAGGTATGGTAGAGAATTTTGACAATATTGATTTTGGGGAGTTGGAAGCACGAGTAGAGCTCATAATCAGTGCAAGTGAAGGCTAGCAATAGAAAGGGATAGACAAATGAGAGATCAATAACTGTCATAATCATGCTTCCAACAAAGCAGAACTAATTATGGCATAAAACTGACACAAGAACTCTGAGGCAAAATAAATCATTGAGGCTTAACTAACTTTTGTTCAGTCATATGCACGCGTGAGCTTGTGCCAAGTCGATTCAAATGAAACATTCAGAGGAGAATACCACAATTTCATACCAAATTATGAATAGAACAATGCAAGCAAACATTCGTATGAAATGCTACAAACTATTAGCAAGTTGGAGCTAATCATAAGAGAGCAAGAACTACTAAGCATCCAATAAATACATACACCTTACATGAATAGACTAAGAATGCCCACAATGACGAGTATATGTACAAAAATGAAGACAAATAGAGTTCATTACCAACCTCTTACTACACCTCGAGTTGTCATAAATCATCATAATTGCCTTTCACTTGTGTGTCTTGAATAATAACATGAAACCAAACTCCACTAAGGACCGCTGAACCCTGCAACAAACTTCACAAAACCAAAGAAAAACAACAAATATTTTTGGGTTTTTTATTTTTCAAAGCAAGCGCTCAAAGCTAAAAATAAAAGAAACAAACCAAGAGAAACAACGAAAATATTTTTGGTCATTTTGTGTTTTGGGAAAGTAGACACAAAAACTAAAAAGAAAGCGAAACATGGATATACAAAGCACCAACGGAACATGATATGTAGATGAGTGTGGTGTCGGTATACCTCCCCCCAAGATTACACTTTTGTCCTAAGTGGAGATCAATCCCAGCCTGGCCAAGAAGGAGTGCCTCTGTAATGTGACGAAGGGGCCCCTTCATCCTGGTACGTTCTTGAGGAAGCCCCTGTGTAGTGCACAGAGTAGTCATAAGAGGGTGCGCCCCCCTGGTCGTGCCCATGGAAACCACGAATGCGGAGCTGATTGTCCATCTCCTCCTTGGAGCGTGACCAAGGCCCCCTACAAATACTGAACAATGTAGACTGTGGCAAAGAAATTTCCCTCTCGTCCCCATCAATAAACATCATCCTATATACTAAATTCTCAAGGCTAGAGCTAGTAGTAACAAAGTGATGCGCTTTCATGGTAGCAAGATCAAGTCTTTGTGGAGCCAATATTGTATCATTTGGATCAACATAAAGTTCTAAGGCAGCAACTACACGTGAAGCAATAATACCCCCATAAATGGGTCCTCTAGCAGCTAGGCGACAAGGAATGGGAGAACCAAGATTATACCTGGTTTCATTGTTAAGTGCAGCAGCTAGAAAGGCCAAATGATAGTTGGAGATATTTCTAGTGTTGTCCCTACCAAGAATAATAGTGGCAAGATAATAAGCAAAATATCTGAGAGCTGGGAGTTGAATATTTCTTATATTCCCGCGCTGGGCTGTGCGGTCATCATCATTTGTTACCCCGCGGTAGAGCTCCAACAAATCAGCGATTCGACCTTGAATCTTATTCACCATCCTAGCCATGCCAATACATATAATGCTGCCAAATCTTTTCAATGTCATGGTAAAAGGCCTACCATATATTTTAAATGAAACCTCTGTCCTGAAAGGGGTGTTAGTGAAAGAGAAACTCTCCACAAAAGTTTTGGTGAGCATAGCATATTTCTCACTCTCATCCTACATAAGGTTAGACCAACCCTCCTAACAAGGGTTAAGAAATCATCGAGAATCCCTGCAGATTGCAAATAAGGTAAAACAAGGGAAGGTAGAAGGGTGTGCATCCCCCTCATCTCCCTTGTTGCCAAAACGCAGTGCAATGTGATCCTCATTGTATGATGGCCTAGCTCGAGAGGCTGATCTCGAAGGCCTTGTTCTGCCAGGTGCATCATTTTCAAACACTTCTCCAAAGGTGTGGTTGTCCATGACCCTTTTTCTGAAATTTTTAGACAAACATCAAACCAAGTGATTTCCAAGTTAATGAATGATGAGGAACTACTATAGGAACTTGCTAGAGGGCTAAACATGCATTAAAATGAAATCTCTAAGAATAGAACAAACATGCAAGCTCACACAACCTGTCAGCTACAGTAGGAAAATACTCAAGATACAATCCATCAATCAAAAATCTAATTGGACAAGCAGAGGAGGCACATACCAGAGAGCAATCCCTCCAAAAATCAGTAGCAAAGATGGGCTGAGCAAGGAGATCGAAAATCGGGAGCAAGAACAGTAGGAACTCGAGCTTGATAAAGTTTTCTGGCGTTTGTCGGGAGAGAGAAAGAAGTTGCTGGAAGGAGGCATCTTGGAGGGCCAGGGGTGGGCCACACCCAGGCTAGGCGCCACCTGGGTTGGCCGCGCCACCAGGGGGTGTGCTGGCCTGTTGGGTCCCCCTGGGCCATTCCAGGTGCCCCTCTGCCCCTTTTTCGAGGAAAATTTAATATGAATTTTCTAGAATTTTTCGGAAAACTTTATTTTTGGCCAATTTCCAGGTTATGAAAATAGATTTTCTCGCAGAAAAGATTTTTTTAGAAGAAGCAAAAGGAAACAAAAACTAAAACTACAGAAGTTCTAAAACACTCTAACAAGCAAACAACTAGCAAAACTTAGGCGAACAAGATGAAGAGCAAAGATTTGAAAGGAGAAAAATAAAAGTGAGCAAGTATAACCATTGTGAAAGCATTGTTTTATCCATTAAAATCCCTCAGTTAACAAGGTTGACCAAGTCTTGTTACCAAAAAAATTAGATGAAACAAAACTTTGCATTTCACAAAATGATTATGTTACGTCAATCTTGATAGCAATATTCACAATCATAATAGTTTCAAAATTTTCTTGTTGAATGGGACAATATATTTCTCCAACTTTGATGCTCTCAATTCAATTGAATTCAGGCCATAACTCTTATGAATCTTCTTTGGGAAATAGACAATATGCTCTTTGTCATTAATATTAAAAGTTACTTTTCCTTGATTACAATTGATGATAGCACCTGCAGTATTAAGAAAAGGTCTCCCAACATGTCACGTCCCAAAATTTTCCAAATTTTGAAATGTGAAAAATAAATAAACAAAATAAATAATTGTTAAAATTTTGGGTGAAAACAAACTTTTTGATTCCAAATGGAAACATCATAGACCCATCTTGAACAAACTTTGAATGATAAGGGATTTTAAAAAACATAAACAAAAATTAAATAAAATTATAAAAGTTGGAATCACCATTTTTGGATCTTTAAATAAAAAGATATGGATTTTATAAGCAAAGGAAGAAATAAATAAATAAGGACTATTTTAAAAAGCCAAATAAAATCTTGGCCAAGCAAATAAAATAAAAGATTATTGAATGATAAAAAGAGTAAAGAATTATTTGAATAAAATCATTAGGATTGATTATTATCCAATTTTATTTAAATAAAGACAATTACCAATTTAAATATAAATCATATTAAAGTATTTTAAATAATAATTCAAAGTGAATTATTTTTAAATAAAACCTACTGAAAAATATTTGGTAAAATTTAGAATTCAACTAGAGTTTGAAAACAAATTAAAATCTTATTTGAAATAAAGACAAATGTCTATTTTAAATAAATAATAGACCCTAAAAAGAATAAAAGAAATATTCTAAATTGGACTTTAGAATATGTTAATAAACAGTATTAAAATATACTCAAAGTTTGGTAAAGGATTGAATTCAAATAGTGTTTGAATTATTTGAAGAAACATCAAAACAAAAAAGGAAAAAGAAAAAGATCCAGAATAAAAAAATGGTAAGGAAGCCAACTAGCCCATCTGGCCCAGTCCAGCCCAACTCGGAGCCCATCTTATTTTTCTTCCTCGAAACGTTTTCTACCCAGACCCGCACCCGCGTAGTCAATGACCACTGGACCCCACCGTTCTTCTCTCTCTCTCTAAGACAACCAGACCCCACCTACCAGTCCTTCTTCTTCACCCGCCGCGACCCTTTCTCCCCCAAACCTCGTCGCCGTTTCTGGTTTTGAAACCACCATTTAATTCGCCATAATGCTGCAGCAATCCCTCGCTGCAATGACTCCATCTTAAATGCCTGGTCCCTCTCCCGTTTCCCCCAGATGCCACTCCCCCTCGGCCCCTAGGATGCCCGGATTTCTCCATGCACCATCACTGCTCCAACGATCTTCTCCGGTCGATTTCGGTCAGACCTCATCGCCCCATCGCCCCAGAGCAAACAAACATGTTCCCCAGTGTCCCCTGCATCTCCCAGTGTCATCCACTCACTCGCGCGCGCCTTGAAACATCGACAGCAACGATGCCTCCTCGCCGCTGTCGTCTGCCTCCGCTCCGACGAGCATTACCGGTGAGACCCGACCGTCCCCTCCTCTCTGGTTGAAACCCCTACGACCTACTCTCTCGCATGCATCTAACTACACCACTAGCTTGTCTTAGCGCGCACCACAACCTCGCCAATGACGTTGCCAAGCTCGCTCGTCGACAGAGACGATTACGGCGAGGAATTACCATCGACCTCGAGCGCCCCCTGCCTTCCGACGACCATGTTGAGCATCAGCAAGCTTCATCGGTTCTGGTGAGCTTCTCCCCTCCTTCCCTCGCTTCCTGTACCGTCCGCACCATCCTCGTCTGAGCACGCCGCTGCCACTCGCCGCCGCCAGCGCTGCCAGTTAGTGGCCAGCTTCTCTAGACCGTTAGATGCAGATCCAATGAGTAGGATATATTGACTTAACCGAAGAGGTATCGTGTGCTGTGAGCCATGCGATGCACATTAGATCTGACGGCTAGAATCAAGCGATCCACGCGAAGTGGTATCGCCCAATCCGAATTAGACGCGTGGCGCAGTTCTGATATAAAAGACAGAAACTTTTCTATTAGATGTTTAAACTTGCAAAATTCATAACTTTTGATCTACACGTCCAAATTTTACAATTTTTATATCAATGGAATCAGCAAAACAAATAATTTCCAATCATGCACTTTGTTTAATGATTTGCTTCTGGAAAATTAGTTGTTTTTGCATAAACTTGTGTAGGCATAATTTGAATATAAAAATTATTCTAGAAATGATTTTTGAGTAAAATCTTTGGCAAATGGATTGTTTTGAACCTACTGACCATAAAAACCAACTTGTGGATTTAAAAATATATTTGGTGATGCAAACGAATAAATATTTGAATAAAATCATTTTCTAGTTAAATAAAGATATTGATTATGATTTAAAAATGCTTTTAAAGTAAAACCTTTTGGAAAATGAGGTGATGCAAACTCTCTGACCCTAAACACCAAGTTTTGGGATTTGAAAACATATTTGATGAACCTTAGTAAATTATTACTTGTTAAAAGCATTTCTAGCAAATAACAATATTGTTTGATTTAAAAATGGAATTTAGGTGGAACCTTTTTGCAAATGGATTAATATTAAACCCTCAAATCATAAACACTAACTTTTTTGTTTAAAGAATATATTTGGCTAACCCTACAAATTATTACTTTGATTTAAATCATTTCTAGCAAAACAAAATGATTTAAATGGCCATTTTCACTAACTTGAATTTAAAAGATTTTACCACTTTTGTAAATGACCAATGGGAGCTTTAAAATGTTTAGAGCCTAATACAAACCACTTTTCCAAATAAAACAATCTTTTGCATGCTTGTATGCATTGCTTGATTTTATTACTTTATGTGATGAATTGTTTCAATGTTAGTTCGAATATTTCTTGCTTGATTGAATTGTAGTGAATGTTGAAGAGTGTGATATTTGCAATATCAAGGAGTGACCTAATATTCTATATTAGAAAGGCAAGTGACACTATCATCCATCTCCTACTATGTTCACTACACTGGCTACTTAGTTACTATGCTATGCTATGTCCTATTAGGAAAACCTTTATATCTTCCTTAGTGAAAACATTGTAGTTGTAGTATGCTTAGCCCTGCAATAGACTTGGGGTGGAATATCATATCATGATTATATGAAGTGTTGGAAAATATATGTTTTATATAATAAAACAAATACTCAATGAACCACCTGGGTGGAAAGAGTATACTCAATTTTTGGACAAGGTGGCAACAAAGGGAACCATGTTTATATGGCTATCCTTTTGTATGTGCACTAGAAGAAAAACACCCAGGGACTTAGAGATTGAACATGTTTCTCGTACAGTGGCTTCCGTGTATAGCCACATGCTAAATGGGCTCCGGCTTAGTCAACTACATAGTGGAAGACCCTTGCATTAGCATCTTTAGGTTAACTAGAATTGTGTATTGGAAATATATCCTTACATTGGTGCCTGGTAGACAAGCTAGCATTGTGTATTGGGAGGACTTCTATGGAAAGACTTTGTCACATTCTCGATCTGCCGGTACTCCATTTGGTGTGTACTTATCAATCGGCCACTGGTGGCGTCGAGACGAGATTGTGTCATGTGGGTAAAGTGTACAACTTCTGCAGAAGATCAAATTCTAAGTACTTAGCAGTGTCCCCGGTTACGTACAACTCTGAGCAACTAAGGCCTGAAGTTATGGAAGATCTCGACATTCCAAATTTCTCAAAGTAAAACTTGATGGTGTCAACAAGGGATTAGAAGCACTTGGAGTTTGCCAAGGGGTTCAGAAAGATTGATTGAAAGATCAAAACTATTTTGAAAAGATAGGATAAAACCATATTGCTTTCTACAAATGAGCGTAAACTCTACTTAGCCAAATATGCATATATTTATAGGATCCAACTTATTTCCACATAGTAGTGAAACTTGCCAATACAATTCAAATGTATTGACCCTTGTGGTTGTAACTTATTATGTTGCAGGTTTGTTTGATGTTAGTGAATTGTTTTAAATAGGATTACAAGTCTACAACCAACATGATTGCCTATGGCACTTTGAAGATGAAGGACTCCATGCTATAGATATTTATGCTTCATTGTAATGAGATAGCCAAATGAACTATGTAAGATGTAATGAATTATTTTATTCCTGGTTATAAAGTTGTATTATGACCTTTGTTTCTTGATATTACATCTTAAACTGTGGATGCTAGCTATTGATCCAGGGACTAGCATTGTAAACATAGGGATCTCTACCTTATCAGGTTGGGACCTCTACAGATGGTATCAGAGCACTGTGTTGCCTGTAGAATTGTAACCCTAGGATTGGACAAAAGCCCTTAGGAAAATAGGAGTTATTTTTGTTCCATAACTTATTTAAAAACAATCTTGTAAACTCTTTCCTCGACCTTTTGGTTTTGACTCTACATCTCTTCCTTCCTCAACTTGATGGACAAAGCCTCCACCATGACCAATGACTTCAACTTTAGTTTCACCAAGGACTTCAACTTAGACATCACTAAGGACTACAAGTGAGAACCAAGAGAACATTAGATTGCCTACCAACTATCTAAGACATTGAAATCATGTTAGTGTACGGATCATATTGACCTATGAGGTATGACTATACTAAGTTGATTGTTTCAAGAAAACTTGTTGTTTCCTTCAACTCATGAGTAAGCTCATAAGTTGTTAGGTGAATAGTTGCTTGATGATTGTTTGTTTGAACTTGATTGTTTGGGTTGTGTGTTAGAACTTATTTAGGTCTATCTATCATTACTTATCCCATCTAAACCAACATATGCCTCCCCGTCGTGCCAACCCCAACCAAAACAACAACAACCTCACAACCGAGATGCAACAGTTGATGACAACTCAAGCTCAACTGATGCAGATGATGAAAAAGTTTATGCAAAATCAGAATCAGAACAACAATAACAACAACAACAACAACAACAATCAAAATAATCCTCCAGCACTTGACATGCTCACCAGATTTCTGAAACTAAGGCCTGTAAGGTTCTCTGGAACAACTGATCCAATGGTAGCCAATGACTGGTTAAATTCGGTGAACAAGGACTTAGTGATTGTTGGCTGCACCGACGAGGAAAAAGTTAGGTTTGCAGCATATCTGCTTGAAGGGCTAGCAGCAACATGGTGGGACAACTTTCAGATCACCACTCCCCTTGAGGATGTGACTTGGGATATTTTTGAGGATGGTTTCCGTACAGCTCACATCTCATCCAGAGTGATGAACTTGAAGAAAAAGGAGTTCCACAATCTAAAATAGTGTCACCTCAGTGTGGCTAAGTTCATTGAGGAGTTCGACAATCTGCAACGCTATGCACCGGATGAAGTTGATACTGATGCTAAGAGGAAAGAGAAATGCCTCGAAGGACTTAATGATGAGTTGAACCTGCAGCTGTCTGTTGCCTATGTCCCAACTTATCAATCACTCTGTGACAAAGCCACCATTTTGGAAAACAAGATGAATCAAGTTGAGAAAAGAAAGAGTAAGCATAGACTCAAGTATCACTTAGGATCATCACAAAAGAAGCGTTCATTCAAAAGAGCAATGGAGATTCTGGACCACATCAGCATCACCACCACAACCATGGATGTGATAATAATGGGAATGATACTGACAATGGAGATGACCTTGGTCAGAACCAACATGGCAATTCCAGGAAGAAATACATTAGCCAGTTGTAGGGTTATAATTGTAAGGAACTTGGACACTATGCATCAGACTGTCCTGAGAAGAAACAGAAAAGGGATGCTAGAAACTCTAGTGGAAATGACTCAAATGTGACCCAGAAAGGACATCTGATCCACATTGACATGTATGGAACCCTTGAAGAAATTGAGGATATGGATGTCAGGAATTAGTTAACTCAGATGAGTCATGAGGATTCCTTGTTTGGATATCAATCATTAAACCTATAGTCAAGTGAACCATCAATGTAACCCTATAAGACTTTCTTAGAAGGGTGGTAGTACCCTAGTTGTCTTCAAGCCAACTTGTAACCTCTAGCCTTCCAAAATCTCGGGACGAGATTTCTTTTAAGGGTGGTAGCCTGTCACATCCCAAAAATTTCCAAATTTTGAAATGTGAAAAATAAATAAACAGAATAAATAATTGTTAAAATTTTGGGTGAAAACAAACTTTTTGATTCCAAATGGAAACATCATAGACCCATCTTGAACAAACTTTGAATGATAAGGGATTTTAACAAAGATAAACAAAAATTAAGTAAAATTATAAAAGTTGGAATCACCATTTTTGGATCTTTAAATAAAAAGATATGAATTCTATAAGCAAAGGAAGAAATAAATAAATAAATAAATAAATAAGGACTATTTTAAAAAGCCAAATAAAATCTTGGCCAAGAAAATAAAATAAAAGATTATTGATTAATAAAAAGAGTAAAGAATTATTTGAATAAAATCATTAGGATTGATTATTATCCTATTTTATTTAAATAAAGACAATTCCCAATTTAAATATAAATCATATTAAAGTATTTTAAATAATAATTCAAAGTGAATTATTTTTAAATAAAACCTACTGAAAAAGATTTGGTAAAATTTAGAATTCAAATAGAGTTTGAAAACAAATTAAAATATTATTTGAAATAAAGACAAATGTCTATTTTAAATAAATGATAGACCCTAAAAAGAATAAAAGAAATGTTCTAAATTGGACTTTAGAATATGTTAATAAACAATATTAAAATATACTCAAAGTTTGGTAAAGGATTGAATTCAAATAGTGTTTGAATTATTTGAACAAAAATCAAACCAGAAAAGGAAAAAGAAAAAGATTCAGAATAAAAAAATGGTAAGGAAGCCAACTAGCCCATCTGGCCCAGTCCAGCCCAACTCGGAGCCCATCTTCTTTTTCTTTGTCGAAATATTTTCTACCCAGACCCGCACCCGCGCAGTGAATGACCACTGGACCCCACGTTTCTTCTCTCTCTCACACAGACAACCAGACCCCGCCTGCCAGTCCTTCTTCTTCACCCTCCGCGACCCTTTCCCCCCCAAACCTCATTGCCGTTTCTTGTTTTGAAACCACCATTTAATTCGCCATAATGCTGCAGTAGTCCCTCGCTGCAATGACTCCATCTTAAACGCCAGGTCCCTCTCTCCCGTTTCCCCCAGATGCCACTCCCCCTCGGCCCTAGGCTACACGGATTTGTCCACGCACCATCACTGCTCCGACGATCTTTTTCGGTCGATTCCGGCCAGACCTCATCGCCCCATCGCCCCAGAGCAAACAAACATGTTCCCTAGTGTCCCCTGCATCTCCCGGTTTCATCCACTTACTCGCGCGCGCCTTGAAACGTCGACAGCAATGACGCCTCCTCGCCGCCGCCGTCTGCCTCCGCTCCGACGAGCATTACCGGTGAGACCCGACTGTCCCCTCCTCTCAGGTTGAAACCCCTCGATCTACTCTCTCGCGCGCATCTAACTACACCACTGGCTTGTCTTAGCATGCACCACAGCCTCGCCAACGACGTCGCCAAGCTCGCCCGTCGACAGAGACGACTCCAGCGAGGAATTACCGTCGACCTCGAGCGCCCCCTGCCTTCCGACGACCACTTTGATCATCAGCAAGCTTCTGCGGTTCTGGTGAGCTTCTCCCCTCCTTCCCTTGCTTCCTGTACCGCCGGCACCATCCTTGTCTGAGCACCCCGCCGCCACTCGCCGCCGCCAGCGCCGGCAGTTAGTGGCCAGCTTCTCTGGACCGTTAGATGCAGATCCAATGAGTAGGATAGATTGACTTAACCGAAGAGGTATCGTGTGCTATGAGCCGTGCGATGCACATTAGATCTGACGGCTAGAATCAAGCGATCCACGCGAAGCGGTATCGCCCAATCAGAATTAGACGTGTGGCACAGTTCTGATTTAAAAGACAGAAACTTTTCTATTAGATGTTTAAACTTGCATAATTCATAACTTTTGATCTACATGTCCAAATTTTACAAATTTTATATCAATAGAATCAGTCAAACAAATACTTTCCAATAATGCACTTTGTTTAATGATTTTCTTCTGGAAAATTAGTTGTTTTTTAAGAAACTTGTGTAGGCATAATTTGAACATAAAAATTATTCTAGAAATGATTTTTGAGTAAAATCTTTGTCAAATGGTTTGTTTTGAACCTACTGACCATAAAAACCAACTTGTGGATTTAAAAATATATTTGGTGATGCAAAGTAATAAATCTTTGAATAAAAGCATTTTCTAGTTAAATAAAAATATCGATTATGATTTAAAAATGCTTTTAAAGTAAAACCTTTTGGAAAATGAGGTGATTCAAACTCTACCCTAAACACCAAGTTTAGGGATTTTAAAACATATTTGATGAACCTTTGTAAATTATTAGTTGTTAAAAGCATTTCTAGCAAATAAAAATATTGTTTGATTTAAAAATGGAATTTAGGTGGAACCTTTTTGCAAATGGATTAATATTAAACCCTTAAATCATAAACACTAACTTTTGTGTTTAACTAATATATTTGGCTAACCCTAAAAATTATTACTTTGATTTAAATCATTTCTAGAAAAACAAAATGATTTAAATGGCCATTTTCACTAACTTGAATTTAAAAGATTTTATCACTTTTGTAAATGAGCAATGTGGGCTTTAAAATGTTTAGATCCTAATAAAAACCACTTTCACAAATAAAACAATATTTTGCATGTTTGCATGCATTGCTTGATTTTATTAGTTTATGTGGTGAATTGTTTGAATGTTAGTTTGAATATTGCTTGCTTGATTGAATTGTAGTGAAGTTTGAAGAGTGTGATATTTGCAAGATCAAGGAGTGACCCAATATTCTCTACTAAAAAGGCAAGTGACACTATCATCCATGTCCTACTATGTTCACTACACTTAGTGGTATTTTGTAGTATGCATGATAGGGCTACTTAGTTACTATGCTATGTCCTATTAGGAAACCCTTTATATATTCCTTAGTGAAATCATTGTAGTTGTAGTATGCTTAGCCCTGCTATAGACTTGGGGTGGAATACCATATCATGATTATATGAAGTGTTGGAAAAATATATGTTTTATATAATAAAACAAGTACTCAATGAACCACCTGGGTGGAAAGAGGATACTCAATTTTTGGACAAGGTGGCAACAAAGGGAACCATGTTTATATGGCTATCTTTTTGTATGTGCGCTAGAAGAAAACCACCAGGGACTTAGAGATTGAACATGTTTCTCGTAAAGTGGCTTCCGTGTACAGCCACATGCTAAATGGGCTCTGGCTTAGTCAACTACATAGTGGAAGACCCTTGCATTGGCATCTTTAGGTTATCTATAATTTTATATTGGAATTATATCCTTACATTGGTGCCTGGTAGACAAGATAGCATTGTGTATTGGGAGGACTTCTATGGAAACACTTTGTCACATTCTCGATCTGTCGATACTCCATTTGGTGTGTACTTATCCAGCGGCCACTGGTGGCGTCAAGACGAGATTGTGTCATGTGGGTAAAGTGTACAACTTCTGCAGAAGATCAACTTCTAAGTACTTAGATGTGTCCCCGGTTACAGACAACTGTGAGCAACTAAGGCCTGAAGCTATGGAAGATCTCGACATTCCAAATTTCTCAAAGTAAAACTTGATGGTGTCACAAGGGATTAGAAGCACTTGGAGTTTGCCAAGGGGTTCAGAAAGATTGATTGAAAGATCAAAACTATTTTGAAAAGATAGGATAAAACCATATTGCTTTTTGCAAATGAGCCTAAACTCTACTTAGCCAAATATGCATATATTGATAGGATCCAACTTATTTCCACATAGTAGTGAAACTTGCCAATACAATTCAAATTTATTGGCCCTTGTGGCTGTAACTTATTATGTTGCAGGTTTGTTTGATGTTAGTGAAGTGTGTTAAATAGGATTACAAGTCTACAACCAACATGATTGCCTGTGGCACTTTGAAGATGAAGGACTCCATGCTATAGATATTTCTACTGCATTGTAATGAGATAGCCAAATGAACTATGTAAGATGTAATGAATTATTTTATTCCTGGTTATAAATTTGTATTATGACCTTTGTTTCTTGATATTACATGTTAAACTGTGGATGCTAGATATTGATCCAGGGACTAGCATTGTAAACACAGGGATCTCTACCTTATCAGGTTGGGACGTCTACACAAGAATAATAGGCATATTATCATCTTCAGGCATCTCAAGCACAACAAAATCAGTTAAAACCAAGGAATTATGAGCCACTTGAAAAGGAACATCCTCACATAAACCAACAGGGATAGTAGTAGATTTTTCAGCCATTTGCAAAGATATATCATTTGGTATCAAATTTTCTAGCTTGATTCTCTTGTAGAGAGAAAAAGGCATAACACTAACTCCAGCTCCCAAATAACACAAAGTAGTTCTAACATAATTATTTTTAATAGAGCAAGGAATAGTTGGAATACCTAGATCACCAAGTTTCTTTCGAACCTTTCCATTGAAGGAATAATTAGCAAGCAAAGTAGAAATTTCCTCATTAGGAATCTTCCTTTTATTAGAGTCAATATCCTTCATATACTATGAATAAGGAGGCAACTTAATAGCATCAGTCAAAGAAATTTGCAAAAATAAAGGTTTCATCCACTCACAAAACTTGTTATAGTGTTCTTATTAGGAAAAGGCATTGGTTTCTGCACCCAAGGTTCTCTTTCAATACCATGTTTATTAGCAATAAAATCTTCCTTAGTGTACCTAGTGTTCTTAGTGTTCTTATTAGGTTCTTCTTCAATTTCTTCCTTATCAGGAGCATCATTGTTATCATTACCACTTTAAGTGTCAGCATCAGAGATAGATATACTATTAGGATATACATCAGGTTAAGAGGGATCCTCAACTGTTTTATGTTTCTTTTTCTTTCTCTTAGAAGTACTACCACTATTTTCAACTTGTTGAGAATCCTGCTCAATTCTTTTAGGATGTCCCTCAGGATATAAGGGATCTTGAGTGGCTACACCACTCATAGTTCTACTTCCATAAGCATGTTTATCTCTAGAAGCATTGACTAGCATATCTTTTTGTACCTTAGCAAGTTGATCTATTTGAGTTTGAACCATTTGGAAGTGTTTAGCAAGAATTTTAACATCATTAGATGTTCTTTCCATAATATCTTTCAACTCATTAATAGCCCTAGAGTTTTCCAATGAATGATTCTGAACTTGTTCATTAAAATTACCTTGTTTAACAATAAAAGTATCAAGTTCCACTAAGCATTGATCAGGAGGTTTACCATAAGGAATATCACCTTCATCAGAGTGTTGAAGAGAGTGTACCTTAATAGTAGATGAGTCGGGAATTGGCTTACATAATACTTCTATAGGAGGTAAATTCTCCACATCTTCAGATCTAATACCCTTCTCCTTAAGACATTTCTTAGATTCTTTCATCACTTCATCATTTAATTCAATCATCCCCCTCTTCTTTGATGTTGGTGTTGGAGTTGGTTCAGGCACAATTGGTTTAGGCTTAATTGGATCGGGTGTAATTGGCTTAGTTGAAGTCCAATCATCATAATTCTTTCTTATTTTAGTCATTAATTCCTCAGCTTCTGCAGGAGTTCTTTTCCTGAAAACACAATCAGCAAAACTATCAAGGTATGTCCTAGATTCATCAGTTAGTCCATTATAATAAATATCAAGAAGCTCATTTTTAGGTAATGGACATCTAGGACGTGCATGGATCAAGGCACAAAACCTTGTCCATGACTTAGGCAATTTCTCTTCTTCTCCCTGTTTAAAATCAAAAAAAATATGCAAAGCAACATGTCTAGCATTAGGAGGGAAATATTTCTGAAAGAAAGTAGCAATCAAGCAATCAGGCTATCAATGGATCCATGAGGTAAACTATTAAACCAAGCTTTAGCTTCTCCTTTTAGTGAAAAATGGAAAATTTTAGCAACAAAGTAGGTACGCATCTTAACATCATCAGAAAATAAGGCACTCATCATGGAAATCTCATTCGTATGTGCCACAGCCCTTTCATTCTTAGTCCCACAAAAAGGTTCTTTCTCAACAATGTTTATATAGGATAAATCAAGAGAGAAATCATAATCTTTATCTTCAATGTCTATGGGATAACTAGCAAACTTAGAATCAGGAGACAGTTTAGGTATAATAGTACGTTTCTCTAAGAGACTCCTAATAGCACTAGCACCACGTGTGTTTGTTATTCTTCAATAAATTCATCAGTTATTTCAATGTAACCATAATTAATATCATAACTTTCTCTAGACTCAGGTGAGCTAACAGGTGTAATAGTGTCTTCACTAGGAGTATCAGTGTTTGCCAATATAGTTCTAGCAATTGTAGCATCTAGGAAAGGACCTAATGAACCACTCTCATCAAGCACAATAGAAGTAACCTCATGAGCATTAGAAGGAATTAAAGATTCGGCAGTAGTAGCAGTGTGTGTAGCATGTGTATGTGGTGGTGGTGTAACAAACATACTTAGAACAGACGTTGAATCAAGAGCAGCAGATGCGTTTAGAATTGTACCTCTTCTTGTAGTGGATGGTAAAATAAGAAACTTTCTATCAAGAGTTTTCCCAATGAAGAAAGGAATAGCAGCGAACAATAATAAATCCAAGTGAACTTACAAATAAAGCTATGCTCCCCGGCAACGGCGCCAGAAAATTGTCTTGATGACCCACAAGTATAGGGGATCGCAACGGTCTTTGAGGGTAGTATAACCCAATTTATTGATTCGACACAAGGGGAGCCAAAGAATACTTATAAGCCTTAACAACTGAGTTGTCAATTCAGCTGCACATGGAAATAGTCTTGCTCATAGAAGTTTATCAGTAGCAATACCAAAGTAACAGCAGCAGCAAAACAAAGGAAGTAGTAACAATTGTAGCAAATAGTACGATATGAATGCGGTAGACATAGGGATGGATGGACGGGCGTTGCATGGATGAGACTATTCATGTAACTTCAAGATCTAGGGAATTTGCAAATAAATAAGATAAGGCATACAAGTACTAAAGAATCATAGGCATGTGTTCCATATATAGTCATACGTTCTCGCAATGAGAACTTGCACAACATCTTTTGTCTAGCCAGCCCGTTGCAGCGGGGCCTCAAGGGAATCTACTGGAAATTAAGGTACTCCATTTAATAGAGTTTCGGAGCAAATCATTAACACTCCGTGAACACATGTGATCCTCATATCACATCCATCCCCACCGGCTGTCCCAATTTCTGTCACTTCGGGGCCTTTGGTTCCGGACAATGATATGTGTACACAACTTGCAGATAAGATCACAAACAATACTATCAACATGCATCAATAACATGTTCAGATCTGAGATCATGGCACTCGGGCCCTAGTGGCAAGCATTAAGCACAAGAAGTTGCAACAAAGTCAAATAGAACTAACAAAGATACTAGGCATCATGCCCTAACAATCTTATTCGATTACATGATAGATCTCATCCAATCCCTACCATCCCCATAGCCTACAGCGGGGGATTACTCACTCATGGATGGGGGCAACATGGATGGTTGATGGAGAGGCGTTGGTGATGATGATGGCGATGATCTCCTCCAAATCCCCGTCCCGACAGGGTGCCAGAACGGAGTTTCTGGTTCTGAATCACGGTTTCTTGTGGTGGCGGCGCAGCAGAACTCTTTCTGGAAAAACGCCGAATCCCTAGAGTTTTTAGGTCTGGAGGCTTTATGTAGGCGAAGAGGGAGGCCGAGGGGGTGCCCGAGGTGGCCACACCCCTCCCAGGCGCGGCCTGGGCTGGCCCACGCGGCCAGGGGGTGTGGTCCCCTCGTGGCCCTCCTTCGTCACGTCTTCTGGCTCCGTGAATCTTCTGGTAAAATAGGAGTTTTGGCATATTTTTCAGGATTTTTCCTGAAAGTTGATTTTCTGCACAAAAACTAGACACCAAAGCAATTTTGCTGAGAACAGCGTCAGTCCATGTTAGTTGTATCCAAATCACACAAGTTTGGAGGAGAAACAATAGCAAAAGTGTTCGGGAAAGTAGATACGTTTTGGACGTATCACGCCGCACTCACCCACGATGTCTAGGAGGTATCCATGACCTCACCGCCCCTGCCTATGCACGCCTCGACCAACGACTGCTTGTGGAGATGCCAGCGCGGCCGCGCCCATTTAACACCTGACCATGCCGAGCATTGCGCCAGATTGCCAAGCAATCCCACACGCACAAGCCACGCCTCGCTCTCGCCTTGCGCCAATAAGTTCGATGTGACTCCAGCTACCACCCAGACATGCTCGTTTGACCCCGCGAGCACCGTGACCACCGTACGCCATGACGAATGCCGACGATACTACCGCAGAGCATGGATGTTCTAGAACGATGGACACCATGCCTCATTGTGCCACTGTGCGCATGACGACTGCCATGAAGCCTTGCGTCGACCTACACCCCTTGCCATGCCGATAGCTCATTGTAACAATGTCGCGGATGAGCCCGAGCCATGCCGCCATGCCCCTTCGCTGCAATACAAATATAACCCTCCCCCTGCCCCAAAACGCACACTATTCCACCCCTCTCACCCAGCAACCTCTCTGACCCGTCCCTGGAGCAAGGCGAGCACCACATCGCTGGAATTTCACCGAAGCCCACCTCTGTAGTGGAGGAAAGGAGCCGACGCTAGGAGATGCCCCAGGAGCTGCCGCGACCACCAGTCGAACTGCCGTCGTCGACTCGTTCGTTCGCCCACCTCGCCGGACCTAGCTGGAGCCCTGGTATGCCCCTGACGACCCCCGTCGTAGCGCTAGGGTTCTGTCTCGTGCGCCCCGTGCGATGGAGATGAAGACGCACCGCCGTCGATCGTGCTCTAATCATGCGGCCTAGATTGAAGGATACCGCTTTGCGATTGGTTAGCCGCTGACGAGTGGGACCAACCCTGGTGTCACCCGCCGCGCGCGCGTTGCGTAGTTGGGCCAGCCGTTAGCATTCATGCGCTAGCCCACATATTCAAACTTAGATTTTTTATTTAAATTCAAAATCCTATACTATATGTAACTTTGAAAATCAATTCAGAAAGATTCACTGAACCAAATTGAATAAAACCAATTTTGTTAGAAAGTAGATGAAAATCTCTGATCACTCCCGTTGGATTCAAATATTTTGAATCTATAGATCACCCTCAGTAAAAACAACAAGACAATAGATTTTACCACTTCAAACATTTTTCTAAAATCAACCATAAATGATTTTGAGCTGATTCCAACTCTCAAAAATCACATTGGCCATGACCTATCTGAATAGGTAAAAATATATGATTTTGCATATAGTAGTCCTGGACCAAAATTAAAGGACGTCTTTATAGTCATTTCTAGTCACCTAAATAGTAATAAATGGCATTGTTAAACTTTGCAATTTAGGCCAATCACTTTAATTCACATTCCTAAGTATTGGAATATGTGGTTATGACATGTGTCAATAGGATCCCATATTTGAATTGGAGAATTAAATCTTAAGTAACTTTATAATGAGTAGAAATTAACTTTCTAAAATAAGATAAATAAAATCTTGTTACCCTTGTCTTATAATATTAGAGATGATGCTAGATCATCTAGTGAGGATCCTTGTGTATTAAATAAAAGTAGTTAAGTATTGTTTGGTGATTGTGTGCCTCGTATTTATTTATAGACGCTAGTATTCAGCCGGGCTACAAGGAGGAAGAATTATACAAAGAATAGGAAGAGAACTTTGACCACCTTACCAACCAAGGAAAGCTAAGATAAACCATGCAAGCATGCACATTTGTTACCACCTTGAGTATACCAATCCCAATTTTTACCACCAAGTTTTACCTCTTTATACTTTTTGCAAAGTTACTCAAGTAGTTAATTAATTGATGATTAGTGGAAGATTAGAAAGGATGTCATCAAGAGCTTGGCACTTGATGTAGGTACTTACACTTGATTAGCACCCCTCAATAGTGACACCCTCATTGATAGATGCTAGTGCTAAACTAATCTTGATCACTATAGATGGGAACAAATGATTATGAAAACCTTAGAATGATGAGTCATTCTATTAAAATGTTTTGACATGTGTTATGGACACAATGAGCTGAAGATGATACTGAATGAAGTATGTGCCCTGAATTTGCTAAAAACCGATGGTTGGGTTCGGATGCGATACCATTCCAATTTTACCGTACAACCAGAATACCCGAGTTTGGGTAGGGCTTAACTGGAAGTTTATATGTCTTAGTATGGGTTCCCTCGCGGAATGAGGTGAGTTGAGGCTACCATGTGAATATGAATGCCCACCTGTGTAGTTCCCAGGATGACAGATGTCCATGGCTGGGAGGCCAAACTCATAGGGGAGGTGCCTATACTAGGGTGTGTAATTGAAAGTTTATGATTGATTATCCACATACCAAGTATGATGATTCAGGGTTATCCCTAAGAGATGTATCGAATGTCATGGTGAAAGGGTACCACCTCCGCAGAGGGTCAAACTATTCGAATAGCCGCGTCCGCGGTCATGGACAGTTGGATGGCCATATTGTTCCGTTGTCAGATGTTTTCCAAAATGATTTGTTACTTGAATTGTGACTTTGACTTGACTCCACAAGGATGTGTACATGAAACTAAGTTCCCACTTAAGTAATCTAGACAACTAAAGTAGGACTTGTCACTAAGTACTTATGAAATAAAATTGGCTTGTTGCAAAAAAACCTAGAGCTTAGGATTCCTATTAGAATGTTCATACTTCTTTAGCGATAGTTTGCGAGTACTTAAAAGTACTCATGGCTTTGTCCCTGGCTATTCCCATGGCCAGACTATGAAGGAGACTATGAGGAGGATGGATAGCAGGACGCCTACCATAACTAGGATCATCTCCCATCGTCGACATTGCTTGTGACCCTGAAGATGTAGCCTCTATTACGCTAATATTATGCTGCTATGATTTGTATTCAGACTTGATCTTATGATCAACTATTTGTAAGAATATTATGGTTGGTAATGGATGATGTACTGTGCTACCAATTCTGATATGCCTCGCTAAAACGGTAATCCTGGGATTGCGATGTACGGCATAACAGGCATCTGGGATTAAAAATCCGGGTGTTGACAATTGGATGGGAAAACCCCAAGAAAATGTTTACAAAATGTTTTATGAGAAAACCTTGGTAAGGTTCGACCTACCAAGAGAGGTTTGAAAAATGAAGAAGGTTTTGTTTTACAAAAAGGTGGGATAAAGGATGCAGGAAAAATGTTTACAAAAAGGCACCGAGTTCTTTGCAGTTTTGCTAGAACAATTAACCCGTGCAACCACATTACCCTGGAGTGGGACAGGGCTGGACATAATGTTTGCTATTCTGGTGTGGGAATTCTCACAACTACTTATAAGGGATCAGCTCCCTCAAATCCCGGGCTTGCTTCACTAAAATAGGCAACTTCTAGGAAGTCACACAGAGAAAGCAGGACCACCCATGTGAGTGGTCGGTCGATACAATTAGCCTCTCATTGAAAGTTCCGTCTCTGGAGGAGTTGGGTGCACTCCGGTTGATCTGTGGATCCCGACATCCCGGTGTTGAGAGGAACAACTCATAGGGTAGGGCCCATGCTAGAGTGGCATCCGGAGAGTCTTGATTGGTTACTCGACCTTGATAAGTAAGGATCAGGGCAGGGTACCCGTTTTGTGTGGGTCAAGTGTACAACCTCTGCAGAGTGTAAATTGTAGAGGTTCGTAGCATGGAAAACAAAAAGTTTATACCGCATGCACACAAACAAGCCAGGATCTATCTACTAGATTGTAGCAACGAGTCGATTAGAGTACTCACCCTCGAAGTTCCAAAGAAGTTAACGAGAGCAGATTCTCGTGGGTGATGTAGTCGTACACTTGCCGATCTCAAGATCGCTTAGACGATCGTTCTGGCACTGCGTTCCGGCAGCGCTTCCGTAGTCGGTGACACGTTCAGTACTCGATGAATATCTTCCTCTCCCTTGTTCTAGCAGGCAGCGGAGGTTGTAGTTCTCCCCTCGCAATTCTGGCAATACGACGACGTGGTGTCGGAAGTAGAGGGAAGATCCCGCAGGGATTTGCCAAAGCCGGTGCGAGTTACGGTGGATCTAGGGTTTCCGACGATCTAGGTTTAGAAGACCGGAGAGGAGGAGGAGGGGTCGGCGGCGGCTAGGGCGACGGCGACGGGCCGGCGGTGGCGCGAGGCGGCGGCGGCGACGCACGGGTGGGGAGGGATGGTGTTGTGTGCTTTGGGGCAGCCCTCCCCCTCTATTTATGAGAGGGAGGGCAGCTTGGGAGAGGGGAGTTTGAATCCATACCCAAACCCAAGTTGGATAGAAGGAAGGACTGTTTCCTTCTTCCACTAGGAAACTATTGTTCCAGTTTGACTTTTCAAACCTCACTTTTGACTTTCAATTTAGAGCTTTATTTCTCTCTTGCAAATGCCCAACCAAAGTGACCTAGGACATGATACAATCATTCCACTTAACCATGACACATTCATGAACCATTCCCCTTCTAGTCCGGTGAACCTACTAGACCCTTCTAGAACCTCTCGGATGAAAACATCGAAATCATTCCCGAACTCCGGAATCAGACTTTCCTTATATGAATCTATTCTTCGGACCATTTCGGATCTCCTCGTGATATCCCGGATCCCATCCGAGACTCCGAACAACACTCAGTTTCCCTACTTACATTACATATCTACTAAACAACATCGAATCCTTAAGTGTGTCTCCCTACGGTTCGTGAATTATGTAGACATGACCGAGACAGTTCTCCGATCAATAACCAATAAAGGAATTTGGAAATTCATATGGCTCACACATATTTCTATGATTACTTTGTGATCGAATGAACCACTTACATACAATACCAATTTCCCTTTTCTCGCGATAGTTTACTTATCCGAGGTTTGATCGTCGGTATCTCTGCATACCTAGTTCAACCTCATTACCGATAAGTACTCTTTTCTTGTTCCTGTGATATGTGATCCCTTGTGAGCCAGTCACATGCTTGCAAGATAATTGGATAACATTCCACCGAGAGGGCCCAGAGTATATCTATCCGTCATATGGATGGACAAATCCCACTCTTGATCCACGTGACTCAACACATACTTTCTGAACACTCAATGCCACCTTTTTAGCCACCCAGTTACGGTGTGGTGTTTGATGTCATCAAAGTATCCTTCTGGTGATGGTGATTAGCATGATCTCATGGTCGAAGGAATTAGGTTACTATGTATCAGAAAGCTTATAGAAAACAAACTATTGAAATGACTTGATCTTTATGCTATGCTTATCTATAGGAGTATGTCCAACATACCATTCTCCTAATTATATGATATTGTTGTTAATAACGTTTCAATGTTCATGATCGAGAAACCATGATCATCTATTAACCAAAAAGCTAGTATTATAAAGAGGCTTTACCAGGGACTCTAATTTAGTTTACAAATCACACAAGTATTAATGTTTCTGGTTAATACTATTATAGCATTTATGTAAACATTTATCATAAACACAAAGATATAATAATAACCACTTTTATTATTGCCTCTAGGGAATATCTCCAACATAAATCTATTCGAATAGCCAATTCCTCGGTCATGGATGGTGGGAAGGTTCCTGTAGAGCGGTGACGACTTTGTTTTCAAAATGGATTTCGAAAAGAAATTGTTTTCTAAAACCTGGTGGTACGAGGGATACCAGAGAAGGAGAGGTGATGTTGAGGGGAAAGGAAGAGGATAACCCGGTCAGTTAAGGACTGCGAGGATGAAATAGGGTGACCCACTCCTAGTGTTTTCCAAAGCCTCTCAAAAATGTTTCCAAAATTTTTTATTACAGTTCTCAACAAAACCTTGTAGATGTTATATCTACAAGAGGAAATATTTTAGAAAAGAACCTCTTATGGAGCCCTCCTACTACCACCGCCATATTGCATATCCATTTATTGTTATTATCATTAGGTGGTTTGAGAGTATATTTAAAGTACTCACTGGCTTTGTCCTTGGCTATTTACTTGGGCAGACTTTTAGAAGCAAGAAGAACGACGGAGATGCTGACGTCTATGCGAGCTAGGTCGTCTTCCCAGTTAGTCGCCTGTAGGTTAAGGCATGACATGGGCTCTGCATTTGAAGAAGTCCACTACTATTGTCTATACTGTCCTAAAGGCGAATATGTAAGTCTTCTACTCTGTTAAATTAAGGATGTTGTTATGATACTAGTCAGTTATGCTCATGGCTCACTGATCATAGGAACATGAACTGCAGGCATAATGGAGATTCTCAGACCGTAAATCCAGGATCTCACATGTCCCATTTATATCTAGATTTCGGTCATGTAGCCTCATGTGTCTATTGTGTTTCTCTTGTTGGTTCGTCCAACATGATTATCACACTGTTTTTCTCAATGTGCTTTATCTAGAGTGGAGCTTCCCAACATGACTACATGTGGAATTTCAGCGGCATCGGTGACTCAGCGATGTTTGCATTCTCAACTAACAAGGAGGTACTCGTTCATGAATTTATGGGTTACATCTTGTTTCTTACCGCGGTCATCAAGTTTCTATGTAGTAAGGTAATATCTTTTCATCTAGCCATATCTTTACTATATGAGTATTAGAAATTTCGGTAACACATTTTATGTGTTGTATAGTTTAAAGTCTTGTGACCGTATAAGGAAGAGCAATAATTGGCGACATGTTGGAGCACCTGTAGTCTCTCATGGTTCGGTATGAACAAAGGGTTTTTGAAGGTCGCGAGGTTTGTGGGACTATTGCTTTCTAGACACCAGGCATGTCCTGCCGTAGGGGAAGACATTGCCACTATAGATACGTCAATAGTATGGCTAATATGGTGGTAAAGGACTTAAGACTATGAATGATTAAGGCACATTGAGGAATAGAACATGTAACTCAGGAGTTAGCTTACGGATACGAAGGGTCAGCTTAAAAAGGCTAATATATGGGGTGAAAAAATTGCTAGATATTGGTTTCTACCTGTCATAAATATAATTTCCTTTTCATTACAGATTCATAACATCGCTGTCATCAATAATTTCGGGGACTGGAGGTCATAAGTGATGATAGGAAAAAGTTTTTTCATCTCTATATGAAGCTGTGCAGCATCTCGGAACTAGAGGTAGTTGGCTGGAAGTCAAACTTGAAGAAATATGGGATTCTTAGATTGGAGTGATCATGTCAATTTCCGGTGCTATGTAGTGTGGTAATGTGATGATATGTACACGAGTGCATATCTTTTGGTTGAAGTGGGATGTATTTTCTGCCTTTGATGGATGTTGGATCTTGTATAAAGTACGATATCAGATAGGCACCAATGACATATCTCCGAAGGTCAGCAAAGGCATGGTTGGTGTAAGAAGTGGAGAGATTGTCGGTTGGTGCAGAGCGAGTCAAAATGATGAGGTGCATCTGTTGTCAGAGCCACCTGGTATATCCGATGGTGCTAATGAGCGGAAGGGTGTGCGATGAGATAATGTCCTGCTTACCCGTGTGGGAGTGTTCCTTGCATGGCACTGTGTTGTTTGTTTGTGATCGCGGTTGCCGGCTATGGTTGCATGGCACTGTATTGTTTTTTTGTGATCCTCGAGTATATTGAGGTCATCTTCTCAAGAAACTTCGGCATCCTGTTTAATATATGAAACGACTCAGGGAGAAATATGGATTAAATCACTCGAAAGTATTGCCTCTGCGCCTTAGACCAAGAAGAAAGGAATGTATCCGGTTGACCTGTTTGGAGTGGTTCGTAAACTCCATATAACAACGGTAATTCTTCCTCCCAAGCTCCTGCAGCATGATGAAGTGGTGTTTCGAGATGAGGCTGGAGGCGTTGTAAGATGAGACCATTTGCCCTTTCAACTTGTCCATTGTCTTGTGGATGTGCGACAAACGCGATGTCGAGTCGGATTCCTTGCTCTTTGCAAAACTCAGAAAGTTCTCCCATGGAAAAGTTAATCCTTGTTGTCTGTGATAATACTATGTGGATAACCGAATTGGATGATTGCGTCCTCGATGAATTTTCTGGTTGTGTCCCCATCGCAATTTCTTACAGGTTTAGCGTCAATCCACTTTGCAAATTTATCTACCATAACTAAGAGATGGGTAAATCCACACTTTGCCATCCTAAACGGTCCTACCATGTGAAGCCCCTAGACAGACAAAGGTCATGTAATCGGAATCGTTCGTAGCTGATCAGCCAGAACATGGGCTTGATGGGCGTACTTTTGGTAGCCTTTGGACGTTTTGACCAGTTTCTTGGCATTCGATTTAGTTGTGAGCGAAAAGAATGTTGAAAAGATATTGCCACTAAAGATCTAGCTGCGGCGTGGTGGACGCATTTTCCTTCATTGATTTCTCATAATATTTCCACTCCTTCTAGAGAAACACAACGCTAAAACCCCCCAAAACACTCTTCCTATGGAGCTCACCATTGATTATCATGTAGGATTTTCTTGTCAGACGATCTGTCAGCTCAGAACTTCGTCTTCGTGTAATTTCCCATCTACCAAAAAGTCAAGATAGGGTTTTGTCCAACTGGGAATAATAGCTATGACTTCTACTCGTGGTGAGTCGGACTTAGTCAGGTACTTCTCATCAACTCCTGTGACAGAGGGAACTTTTAAGTACTCCATGAAATCACCATCCCAAACTTGTTTCCGTGCAGAGCCTATTCTTGATAGAGCATCCACTTCCTCATTCTCTGCTCTAGGGATGTGTTGAACCTTCAACCCTTCAAATGATTTAGATAGTTCTTCCATGACAATGTGATAGGCTTCCATATGTTTATTTGCCTTACAATGATCAGATACTTGCTGTGTAACTAAATCCGAGTCTCTGTAATGCATGAGTCGGCTTAGGCCAATGTCTTTGGCCATTTGAATTCATGCAACAACTCTTCATATTCGGCAATGTTATTGGTTGCCGTGAAGTGAATCTGTACCACATAGAGAACTTGTATCCTTGGTGTGATTTGACCACCACGCCACCCCCGATCCACCAAACTCTTTTGACTCCGAAGGGTTTAATTTTATGCCATCTCTGTCCAATAAGCGACAAAATCGGCAAGAATCAGGGATTTATTGGCAGTTTGTGACTTGTACTCAATATCGAAAGCTACTAGCTCGATTCCCCACTTAGCAATAAGTCTTGTGGCATTACAAAGTTGTTGATTACATCTCTCTAGGGAGCTATGCGCACCACTATGATCTTGTGATCTTGAAAATAATGCCTTAGCTTTCTGGCGGCAAAGAATACGCCATAGGCTAGCTTTTGATAGTGCAGTTACCGCTGTTTCGACTCTATCAAGACCTCGCAAATGGTAGTAAGTCAGACACTGCACCAACTATTCCTTTTTTTCCTCCATGCGATCCACTGTCGTAGCAATATAAAGCAACATGGTTTCTAGAGGCTCTACGACGGCAAGAATTAGAGAAGATGAGGGTAATTCTTTCAGGATTTGGACAATAGCTTTAGCTTCTTTAGTCCAGACAAATTCGTCGGTTTTCCTCAAGAGCTTGTATAATGGTGCGCCTCTTTCTCGGAGCCAGTTGACGAACCAACTCACTGCTTCGAAATAGCCAGTGAGACGTTGTACATCCTTCAGGCGAATTGCCTTTGTTATATTGAGTATAGCCTTTATTTTGTCCTGGTTCAACTCAATGCCTCTCTAAGATATGATGAAACATAACAGTTTTTTGGCTGGAATTCTGAAGAAGCATTTCTTCGGGTTAAGCTTCATATTATATTTCGAAAGATTAGCGAATGATTTATCCAAGTCAGAAATCAATGTTTCCTTCTTTTTGGACATTACGTCTATGTTGTCCATGTATACATGTATGTTGCTTCCGATTTAATCACCGAGGCAACGTTCCATAGTGCGCTAATATGTAGCTCCTCTGTTCATTAAGCCAAATGGCATACTTGTGTAGAAAAAGGTTCTAAATGGAGTGACGAAAAAGGTTTTGATTTGATCTGAATTTTTCATCATTATTTGGTGATATCCGAAATATGCGTCAAGGAAGCAAAGGAGTTCCGACCCTGCAGTAGAATTGATGACTTGATCAATTCTAGGCAAAGGGAAATGATATTTGGGAGAAGCCTTGTTCAAGGAAGTATAATTAACACACATTCTTAAATCAATAGTGTCCTTTTTAGGGACCAATACAGGGTTTGCCACCCAATCAATATGGATGACTTCTGTGATAAATCCGGCTATATCTAGTCGGGCTAATTCTTTGGCTATATCTCTGCAATTCTCATCGCCAAAATATCGTAAGGAATGTTTGACGGTTCTAGCATCACAATACACGTTAAGAGAGTGCATGACAAGTTCCCTAGGTACTTCGATCATGTCCGAAGGTTTCCATGCGAAGATATCTTTATTATCTTTGAGGAACCCGATGAGCACACATTCCTATGTGTGATCTAAGCCTACACGTACATTGGTCACCTTGGAGGGATCATCTTCCTTCAGCAGTATCATTTTTGTCTCTTCTAATTCTTTGAACTTCAAATTCGGCTTCGGCACTTCTTTCTTTGTAGATCGCATCTTGGATGCGTAGGTGTTTTCTTGATCTCCTAGTATTCCTAGGCGTGGAACATGGCTTTAGCGAAGGCACTTAGTTCATGTAAAGCAGTCTTGCGGACCGGGGCACCTTTGGTCGGCAATGTGGTAGCCCTTCCCACCCAAAGTTAGGGGAAGAGGCCAGACAAAGCTATAAAAGGAGGGAAACCTGCGGTGACCCAGCATACCACTTCATGTGTAGTACACTATAGTCATTGACATGACATCCACACAACACCGTTCCGTAAATATCACATCCCTCAGAGTGGTACAACAGAAACATTGCGGGTCCATATTACAAACATACACACGTTATTATTATTACAATACCATAAGTTGAAGACTTCCAAAAGATTCAACTTACAAATCAAAATATAAGTGTTTCAGCGGAAGTTTCAAATTTAAAAACTTAAACGCCAAATTGAGCTCAGCAACTTATTTTTATATATTGTTCGTGATGCTCGGCTCAAGTCGTTACTAGAACTATAGTAATTATTCTGACTCCTAGAGCTCTCCTCCATAGATGATGTCGTAATCTTCTCCTTCTACGGCTCCATACAAGTTGGGCTCTTCATAGAAGACCTCCTCTTGATTATCAGATGCGTACATTGGGGTGCCTTCGGGATTCTCAGAGTCTAAGCAAGAATTCAAAGGAAAGGATGAGTAACAGCGTTACCCAGCAAGTTCATTATATGCAAGGTAGGAAGTTTGATGCTCTAACTACCACCTTGGACGATAAGTCCTAGGTATTATGCAATTTTCGTAAATCTTTCTTCAAATATTGTTTTTATTATGAAAAATCTAAGACCATCAGTCTTCATAGGTTGACCAAAACTTTCATGGAGTTCCTTTCCTGCCGCGTTCGTATCTCCTTCCCGGAATAGGGAGTAACAAGTTACAGTTCTTACACTCTGCAGAGGTGCGTTTCTTTTCCCATGAGAGATCAACTCGTTGTTGCACAACCGGGCGTACTTTGCCGTCCACAATTCCATGATGTGGGGCCCAATAATTGGTCCAAGCCAATCACTGCCCTCTCCGTGACCTCATATGTCTGCATGATCCTTTGGCTAGCTCACCTTCGTTAAGCCCCCTTTCGGGAAGGCTAAAACCCCGATAAGTTTCCGAAGACTCTATGACCTAGTGATGCCCGGATTAGTACCATTTACATGGACTATCTCCCATAACACCATTCATAGATAATCTAGACACCAAAAGTGTGGGGCGTAAGGGTTCCCACCCATATGTTGGACCCACACAAGAAATCACAACATCACGTTAAGGTCATCTTGCCTCCATACAAGAGGAAAAGGATACAGCTGACTTCTCCGTCCCATTCCAAATCTCATGGTTAACGCGTAATATACGGTGCTATAATCAATGATGTCATTGGTTATTAATCCCTATTTTTTCATCATTATTTCAATTAGAACCCTAAGTTCTATTGCTTCATCATATCATCACTTAGGATGATATCTAAAGTTTAGTATCTTGAGAAAATAGTGTTTTCTTTTACTATAGTATAAATGATAACACACAATTTGCAAATACTTTGATAAAGACTCTTCAAAGGACATGAGCAAGAGATGAACTTGCGTTTTGATGGCAAGGTAGTGAAGTCTGATGCTTGCACTGGACCTTGAGCTTTTATGTCTACAAAAACATCATTATTGCCCGGTAAGGACAATATTTAAAGAAGCAAAATGATTATGCAAAGTAAAGTAATGCATCATTTAATTTGATATGCATTCTCCCAGTTATTAATAAAATTCATTTTAATAATAAAGGATTTGTAAATATTAATTTTTAATATTTATAATAGAATATTGTATTCTTTTATTTTATTTCCCTTTTATTTGACTTTTATTGATTTAATAATTCTTCTAAGAATTATCACTTAAATATTAAATATTGTTATTAAATATTTATTTAGTATTTTTATAAAATACTAAAATATTAATCTATAATGAAAGTGATTTTTATTTATTTTTATCATCTTTCAATAATTTTGTAAAATTCCATCAGGAATATATAATTTACAAAATCCTTAATAAAATTTATATGTCCAAAATTTTATATTTTAATTTATTTGGATAATTTGGATTTGTGTAAATCCAAAAATATTTTTATTTATAGTTTTTGAATTTTATTTTATTTTCTAGAAATTTATTGAGTTTAGGGGCATTTTGGTCTTTTCCTATTTATTAAAACAGATTTCAATTGACTTGGGCTGGCCATTTGGGCTTATTGGTCCCCTGTGGCCCAATAGGGCAGGGTCAAAATTATTACCCCGAGGGGTTTTCGGCCCACCCAGCCCACTCATTCATTCCGTCTCTTCTTCGTTCTCATCTCCCCCTCTCTCTCAACCCCGTGGGGTTATGGCGCCGCCGCCGGCGATGGCCGCCATTGTTGGCCGCTACCGTGGTGCAGGGCGAGGTTGGCGACTACGCTCGTTCATTTGGTCCAATTCGATTTGACTCCGGAGCTCCCCTATGGCCAGGTTCACCCTGTTCCCGAACCCTAGGGTTTGGGCAAAGTGCTGTCGTCGCCGCGGTCCCACCTATGGTGGTGTGATGTGTGTTCGAGGTCTTGTGTGGCCACCGTGGCTGGTGCAGGTTCTGCCCCTCTGGTGCTCCCTATGCACTTGTGGCATCAATCAATGCTTCCTCAATACGTCAGTGAGGACCCTGGGTAAGTTGCCTCTGTGGATCTTGGTTCATCCTATCACCATGAATATCTATGTGTGTATCTGTAAGATCCCTCCTTTATAAAGGAAAAGGATCCCTGTGATTGCAATGCTAGTCCCTGGATCAATGCTTGCATCCACAGTTTAAGATGAAGTACACAGAAACAAAGGTCATTATTACAGTCATTCCAGAGACAAACATAGTCTTTTACAACTCCATGGCCACAGGCCTAGTACAAGAGTTTAAATGAGTAAATAGATAAATAAGTCTTCATCTTCATGTGCCACAGGCAAGCATGTTGAGTGTAGACTCATGCTCCTAATCATCATCAGAATAACCTGCAACATCACAAGTTCTACACACGATTGGTCAATACATTGGAATAGTATTGGCAAGTGATACCTTAGTAGAATATTGGTGGACTAGATACTATATGCAATTTGGCTAAGTGTAGCTTAGGCTTGCCTTGCTCAAAATAGGTTTTGCCTATCAGTTGAAAACACTAAGTTTTTCTTTGTCAAAACTTTTCCCAAGGAACGACCAATAGACATTGGGGTCCTTCACCTTGTTCAACCACAAGTTTTACTTAGAAATTGGGATGAGGAGATTCTTGATAGCTTCCATGTCTTGATGTTCAAATTGTCCAATACCAGGGACATGGCTAAGTACTTAGATTCTTCTATCTGCAGTGGTTGTGCACTTTCCCCACAAGACTTGATTTTCACCAAGACAGGACCTTTCAGAAGCCTTCCCTTAGACCAAATGGATGCGCTCCAACCTATCAATCCCACTACCACCAACTGTCCAAATGGCTAAGTTATTGCAACCTATATGATCCAGGCAGAGCCCATATTGCCAAGTGGCTGCACTAGAAGCTTCTTAACATTTGGCCTCTCAAATCCCTTTGTTCCTGGGTGGCTTTCCACAAGTGAGATAGACAAGGTAAACCATAGAAATGGGCCTTGTGTAACCACTCAACATAACCCATTCACAACCATTCCACCCAGGTGATTCATTCACTTAGTTGTTTTATTAAGTAAAAACATAGTCCAAAGACTTAGAAATATTTATTCATAGCATGAACATATAGTCACCCTTAGTTTCTACTAGCTAGGCTAAGCATGGCATAGATAAGCATCTTAACTTAGAAATATCTAGCAATTCTACAACTACTAGGATTTCCCAAGCATAGCATATAAGCAAAATATAATCATGCAAGACTAGCAAAATATTTCTAATGCATAGCTGAAAAACATAGGGATAAAATCATGAAGCACCACTTGCCTTGGTAGTTTGGAGAGTAGCTACAATCCTCACAATCAGAATCACTATTTGCACCAAAATCTACACATAAAATGATAAAACCAAATCACATACAAAATAAATACAAGCAAAAATATATGGATGCATGCAATATGATATGTAATGATTTTCTATACCAAACATGACAAGTGCACAGTACTAATTCCTAAACAAGTTCAAAATTTGCCAAACAAACTTTATTTGAACATTAAATCATTGCTCAAATCATTAATATACACATAATAGGCCTACACAAGTTTCTGTGAATAAAACCATTTTAACAGAAACAAAACATTAAACACATTGCATATATATAAAGGGCTTTCTCTCCTGATTCCATTTATATAAAATTCATCAAATTTGGACGTGGGAATCAAAAGTTATGATTAAAACAAATTTAAACATCTAATAGATTCAAATCAGAAATTTAAATCGAGAAACATGACACGCGGCGCTATCTTACTGGCTGGTACCGCTTCGCGCCAGATCACGCTTCTGAGCCGTTGGGTCTAACTTAATCGCGAGGCTCTGATTGAAACATACCTCTTCGTCTAAGATCTAACGTGACCACTAGATCTAAATCTAATGACGCTTAGCACCTGACCATCAAGTGGCGTGGCTGGCCAGAATGAGCGCGGCGCTCGACATGGCGGAGCCGGTGAACTAGGTCGCCCGGGGAGGTGGGAGGATGCTCACCAGAACCACAGTGATGAGGAGAAGCTCGACGTGTCCTTGGTTTGCGAAGGGGCACTCGGAGTCGTCATGGATTGCTCCTCGGAGTAGTCCCTGGCGGTTGTGGCTTCTGTTCGTCGACGTTGGCGACGTTCTGGGCCGCGCTAAGACAAGAGGAGGGTACCGTTAGATGCGCAGGACGCTGGGGATCTTACGCGTATCAAACAGAGGGCGAGGGGAGGCTGGGACTTACGAGGAAAAGGTCGCCATAGTTCGAGCAGAGAGCGGCGGAGGTCAGTTGTTGACATTGCCGAGGCTACAGGCCATGCGCGAGCAAACGGAAAGTGTCAGTAGATGCGCACAGAGATGCAGAGCAAGCCAGCATGAACCATATGCAGAGGGGAGTGCGGTGCTCACCGGAATTCGTCGGTGAGGTCGTCGGAGCAGCGAGGTTGCGTCGAGGAATTCTCGCAGCCTGGGGGCGCTCTGTGTTTGGAGTTTGGGGGAAAATGGAGAGGGGACGGAGGGGGTTTAAATAGCAAGGTCGCGAGCGAGATTTACTCAAGCATTGATCGAGAATTGAAGCCGCAAATAAATCCAGAAACGGTCGAGTGATTTGGGGGGAGGAACTCGTCGCCGGGTGGAGAAGAAGACCGTTGCGTGGGCCGCATTGTCAGCGAGAGAAACAGAGGGGAAGTGGGGTCAGGCGGTCAGTCACTCCGTGGGTTTGATTTCGAGTACAGAAAAATGGTTCGCGGGAGGGTTTGCTGGGCTGGCTGGGTCAAGTTGGGCTGGGTTGGGCCAGAATGGTTGGCTGCTTATTTTTTTTCTCTTTATTCCTTTTCTTTTTCTGTTTGATTTTCTAAAATGATTTTCAAACTCCTTTTCAAATCAGTTTGATTCCAAACCTTCTCTGGACTTTTGCAAAGTGAATTTTGTATTTAAATAAGTGTCCAATATTTCTGTTTACAAACACCAACTTGGGTCATTTGAGAAATAAAATAGAACCAAGCCATTAAGAGATATATTAATTGACATAAACTTGGTTTTATTTAATACTGTGTTTGGGAACTTTATTCAAGCTTTTGAAATCACTTATGTTTGAACTCATAACACTACTGACTGAATATTTGTACCTTACTCATTAGCAAGTAGCCCAAAGGCTAGAGTATTCATACATAAAATAATGAGCAATATATGCTCCTGTTTTTGAAATGATTTTGAATTGAAACCCTAAATGATCATGGATGCATGGATGATATGCATGAGTTTTAAAACATGATTTTAGGGATGTTACAAATCTAACCCCCTTAAGGTGAATCTCGCCCTCGAGATTCGGATTGGCTAGCAAATAGGTGAGGGTGGTCTTTCCAAAGATCATCTTCTCTTTCCCATGTTGCTTCTTCCTCGGAATGATGGTTCCATTGAACTTTGCAGAACTTGATAGTCGTAGTCCGAGAAACTCTTTCTGCAGTCTCAAGAATCTTGATAGGTTTCTCTTCATAAGTGAGATCACTTTCCAATTGGACTTCTTCCAAAGCTATGGTATCCTTCAAAGAAGTCTCTTCCATTTCTGGATGACATTTCTTAAGTTGACTCACATGAAACACATTATGAACTGCTGACAAAGACTCTGGCAATTCAATCGCATAAGCAACTTCTCCTTTACGACTCAGAATCTTGAATGGTCCAACATATCTTGGTGCCAATTTTCCTTTGACTCCAAATCTCTTCACTCCATGGAGAGGTGACACTCTAAGATAAGTTCTATCTCCTAATTCATAGGTGACTTCTCTACGCTTAGGATCTGCGTAGCTCTTCTGTCGGGACTGTGCTATCTTCAATCTGTCCTTAACCAGCTTGACTTTCTCTTCAACCTCTTTGATGAGTTCTGGTCCGAACAAACTTCTTTCTCCCACACCATTCCATAGCAATGGGGTGGTACACTTTCTCCCATAGAGAAACTCAAATGGTGCCATCTCAATACTGGCTTGATAGCTGTTATTGTAAGAAAATTCTGCATAAGGCAGACTTTCATCCCAACTGTCTCCATAGTCTAGAGCACATGCTCTCAACATATTTTCAAGAATCTGATTAGTCCTTTCTGTCTGTCCATCAGTTTGAGGGTGAAATGCAGTGCTGAATTCCAACCTCATTCCCAATGATTCATGTAATTGCCTCCAAAAATGAGAAGTGAATTGTGTTCCCCTATCAGACACAATACTCTTGGGTACTCCATGTAGACATACAATTTTGCTCATATGGATCTTGGCTAACTTAGCACTTGTGTAAGTTTTCTTCACGGGTATAAAATGAGCCACTTTAGTTAGGCGATCCACTACTACCCAAATAGAATCATATCATGACCTAGTCCTTGGTAATCCGGTAATGAAATCCATGCCAATCTTGTCCCACTTCCAATCAGGAATAGGTAGTGGTTGTAACAATCATGCTGGTTTCTGATGTTCCGCTTTCACTCTACTGCATACATCACACAAAGCAATATGTTCGGCGATGTCTTTCTTGAGATTATTCCACGAAAATCTTTCCTTCATATCCATGTACATTTTGTTGTTACCCGGATGAATGGAATACAGTGAATTGTGTGCTTCTTGTAAAATCAGTTTCCGAAGCTCCGGATCTTGTGGAACACAGATACGTTTTCCGTGCCATAAAGTACCCTGTTCGTCTTCATGGAATCCTTTGGCTTTTCCCTTGCCAATCTTTTCCTTAATCTCTTCAATTTCCTTATCCGTCTTCTGGGCTTCTTTAATCTTGTCCAACAAAGTAGGTTGAACATCCAAGGTCATGAGATGTCCTTCAGGCACAATCTCAAATCTGAGATCTCTAAATTGGGCACACAGATCATCTGGAAATTCTCCCTTAGTAAGGCCATTCACAAAAACCTTACGGCTTAGAGCATCCGCTACAACATTTGCTTTACCGGGATGGTACTGCAAACTTAAGTCATAGTCCTTGATGAGTTCTAGCCATCTTCTTTGTCTCATATTAATTTCTTTCTGGGTGAAGATATACTTCAAACTTTTGTGATCTTTGAACACTTCACATCATTTTCCCAAAAGATAGTGTCTCTATGTTTTGAGTGCATGGACAACAGAGTCTAACTCTAAATCATGAGTAGGGTAGTTTACTTCATGAGTTTTGAGTTGTCTCGAGGCATAAGCCACAACTTTCCCTTCTTGCATAAGTACTGCACCTAATCCATGATGAGATGCATCGCAATACACTTGGAAATCCTTCTCCAGATCTGGCAGACATAAGACTGGTGCTGTCACTAGTCTCTTCTTCAATTCTTGAAAGCTGAGTTCACAACCTTCTGACCAAGCAAATTTCTTGTCTTTCTTTAGCAATTCTGTCATAGGTTTTGCCACCTTGGAGAAATTCTCAATGAACCTTCTGTAGTATCCTGCCAAGCCAAGGAAACTATGAACTTCTTTTACTGACTTGGGAGATTCCCATTCAGTCACAGCTGAAACCTTAGCAGGATCAACTGCTACTCCATCTCCTGACACAACGTGTCCAAGAAATCCAACTTCATTCAACCAAAATTCACACTTGCTGAATTTGGCATACAGTTTATGCTCTCTAAGCTTCTCAAGTATCAAACGTAGATGTCCTTCATGCTCTTCTTTGCTCTTGGAGTAGATCAAAATTTCATCGATGAAAACGACAACAAACTTATCAAGGAACTCCATGAACACCTTGTTCATCATATTCATGAAGTATGCTGGGGCATTGGTTAAACCAAATGGCATCACGGTATAGTCATACAATCCATACCTTGTGGTGAAAGTTGTCTTAGGTATGTCTTGTTCTCTTATCTTGAGCTGGAAATAACCTGACTGAAGATCAATCTTTGAGAACACACAAGCTCCTTCTAACTGATCAAACAAGTCATTAATTCTAGGCAAAGGGTACTTGTTCTTGATAGTCACCTCATTGAGTGAACGGTAATCTATGCGTAACCTTTGACTTCTATCTTTATTTTCCACAAACAAAACTGGTGCTCCCCAAGATGAGGAACTTGGTTGGATAAATCATTTTTGCAACTGTTCACCAAGTTGCTTCTTGAGTTCTTTCAACTCATCAACTCACATCTTGTACGGTCTTTTTGCTATTGGTCCAGGTCCTAGTAGCAAATCAATAAGAAACTCCACGTCTCTATCTGGTGGCATTCCCGGCAATTCTTCCGGAAACACATCCGGATACTCACTCACAATAGGCACACTGTCTATGCTAACCCCCTTAAGAGAATTTAGCTTACTTCCTTTTGATTCAAAGTTAGACTTGAATCTAATCCGTTTCTTTTCCGGGGTTGTGAGTGCAATAGTACGATTAGCACAATCTAGTACTCCTTCATACTTAGCCATCCAATCCATTCCCAATATTACATCTAGTCCTTGAGAATCTAGGATTATCAGACTCACTGGAAACTTATGCTTTCCAAACTCTATCACTAGATCCCGACATCCAAGACTTACTATCATATCTCCAACTGGAGAACTAACTTTTATTGGACACCCAATGTTTTCAGTTGGAAACCCATTTCTATCAACAAATGCTTTTGATATGAATGAATGCGATGCACCAGTATCAAAGAGAACAAATGCTGGAACAGAATTGAGTTTGAACTTACCAGCAACAGCATTAGGTTCCTCATATATTTCCTCCACATTGATGTGGTTCACTTGTCCCTTTTGAAAAGGGTTAGGCTTGTTGGGTCCTTCAACTTTATTTTCTGGGCATTCATTTGCATAATGCCCCATCTTCTTGCACTTGAAACACTCAACCTGACTAAGATCCTTCTTGACAGGCTGGTTTCCACTGCCACTTCCACTTCCACTATGGTGGCTCTTATATCCACCCTTGTGATTCTTCTACTTGTCATTGTCATGACTACGGTGATGCTTGTTGTCATGATGACGGTTGTGGTTGTGGTGCTTGTTGAATTTCCCATGCTTGTGGGATCCTGAACTCCCACTATCATCATAATGGGAACGTTTGTGAGACGATCCCGAGCTGTGCTTGTCAGAGTGCTTTCTCTTCCTACTTTCAACTTGCTTGATTTTGTTCTCCAAAATAGCAGCCTTGTCACAAAGAGACTGGTATGTGGGAACATAGGCCACAGCTAACTGCAGGTTCAGTTCATCATTCAACCCTTCAAGGAACTTTTCCTTCCTCTTAGCATCAGTTTCAACTTCATCTGGTGCATAACGCGCCAGATTGTTGAACTCTTCAATATATTCAGCCACGTTGCGGTGGCGCTGCTTCAGGTTATGGAACTCTTTCTTCTTCAAACTCATCACTCCGGATGAGATGTGAGCAGTACGGAAACCATCTTCAAAGATAGCCCACGTCACATCCTCAATGGGAGTGGTGATCTGGAAGTTATCCCACCAAGTAGCTGCTGGTCCTTCCAACAAGTGAGCTGCAAATCTGACTTTCTCTTCATCAGTACAGCCAACTGTTACCAAGTCCTTGTTCATAGAGCATAGCCAATCATTGGCCACCATAGGATCAGTTATTCCTGAGAACTTTGATGGCCTCAATCTCAAGAACCTGGTAAGCATGTCAAAACCCGGTGGGTTGTTCTTATTGTTGTTGTTGTTGTTCTGGTTCTGGATGAACGTAGTCATCATCTGCATCAGCTGAGTCTGAGCTGTCATCATTTGCTGCATCTGAGGGGTGATGTTGTTGTTGGGGTTGGGATTGGCACGTTGGGGAGGCATCTATGGTTTGGTCAATAGAGATAAGAATGAGATACCCATAGATGCTAACATGCACAATACATCATATAACATTCACCAAACATGCATCACAATAGTAAAAGTTCAACAACAAAGACAACAAGTTTGCAAAGCAAACACACCAATAGCAAGCCATCCACATGTTGGATGGTTATTGCGACTCAATGAAAAGCATGATAAATAAATGATAAATGAGTAGTCATCACTACTCCTCGGCATCAACCTCCTCCTTAACAAATGTAAGACCTGCATTCTCCATAGCGGTCTTGTATTCCTCGACATTGGTGGTCAAGGTCTCTACTTTGGCTTTGAGAGCCCTCTTACGAGCAAGCCTCTCAATCATAGTCTGCTGATGCTCGAGCTCGAAGTCCTTGGCCTCCAGTTCTGCAGTCATGTCTCGAATCCTATTGTTCCTATCTTGGACTCGCTTCTCTTGACTCTTGAACTTTTTTTCCTAACTCTCGAACTTGGCTTCCATCTCCTTGACTATATCATCTTGCTCTACGAAGAGCTTGTCCTTCTCACGAAGCTGCACCTGGAGTTCATCATTGCTGAGCATGACGTTGGTCCTATCAGTGTCCACGTGCCTAAGGAGAACCTCTAAGTCCTGAAGGTATAGACGAATCGGCTCTGCTGTCTCCCTCGAAGTGTCCTCGAAGTCAATGGCCTCACCATCCTCATCACGTCTACCGAAGGTGTGGAAGTGAGTACCTCTAACCTGTCGAGAGTGTCTCCCTAACAGACGTCAAATCAAGTCCTGCATAAATACCTCTAGGCCTCTCTCCTTGTCATCGTGCATGAGCTTGAAGATGATAGCCTCCGTGGTAGGCTCACCGCATCCGGTGATTGACCTTGAAGCCCCAAAGGTCTTTCCTCTCAAACATGGTGAGGGGAAGCACCATGATGGTAGGAAGAGGGAGATTGAGCAAACTAGTGAGCTCAATAATACGAGGGCCAAAACGAGTTCCCTGGAACTCTTCAATAGTGCTGATGGTAACATTAGGCATCTATTTAATAAGAATAGGAAAAGTTAGAATCAACACAATTTAAGACAATTCACAAGACAAGGCATCACAGGCATAACTTTGTAAATCAAAACACACAAGTCATGGCATACATGTATCCATTACAAACAACCAAAGTTCAACTTATTTTAAACAACAATTTTGGAAAATAAAATGATAAGTGTGGTGGTCCAACTAACGAAGTACGTTTACAATCCCATCTCACCTGCCAAGTTGGCTAACAAGGCATCCCTAGAGGCAATCTGTTTATCTTGATCACATGACTCCATTGCTAAGTCTATGATGTCTTTCCTTAAACTTTGATTGGTAGCCTCTAGCTCTTGGGTATACTTCTTTTCTTCCTTAAGATCATTCTGGGTGTTAAGCATTCTACACTTGATTCTATCACCAAGTTCTTTGATGGCCCTCCAAGCTGCATCCCTTGCTGAATCAAAGAATGTGGTGTGCATCATTGTGTTGGTGACCATGCAGAATCCTGAGCCCTTGTGGTTGTCTTCCTTGTTTTTATACAAGTGAAGTTGCACCCACCAGTACTCAACTCCTTCATCCATCATAGGAAAACCTTTGTACACAGTTGCACCATGTATTCCCATGGCAACCATGAGGTCCTTGAGAGCCTAGGGGAACTCTATATCACATTCCAAAGTCATAGTCATGAGTGGTCCCTTCTTCACGGCTTCGTTGATGGAGTTCATCTACAAATAGAGATGATAAAGAAGATTAGAAGAGTTTACGAGAAGAAAAGACAAGTGTGGAAGTTGTTGAAAAATTTTCCTTAGTGGTTTCCAATCCTAGGGTCATAATCCTACAGGCAACACAGTGCTCTGATACCATCTGTAAGATCCCTCCTTTATAAAGGAAAAGGATCCCTGTGATTGCAATGCTAGTCCCTGGATCAATGCTAGCATCCATAGTTTAAGATGAAGTACACAGAAACAGAGGTCATTATTACAGTCATTCCAGAGACAAACATAGTCTTTTACAACTCCATGGCCATAGGCCTAGTACAAGAGTTTAAATGAGTAAATAGATAAATAAGTCTTCATCTTCATGTGCCACAGGCAAGCATGTTGAGTGTAGACTCATGACTCCTAATCATCATCAGAATAACCTGCAACATCACAAGTTACAGCCACAGTGGGTCAATACATTGGAATAGTATTGGCAAGTGATACCTTAGTAGAATATTGGTGGACTAGATACTATATGCAATTTGTCTAAGTGTAGCTTAGGCTTGCCTTGCTCAAAATAGGTTTTGCCTATCAGTTGAAAACACTAAGTTTTTCTTTGTCAAAACTTTTCCCAAGGAACCACCAATAGACATTGGGGTCCTTCACCTTGTTCAACCACAAGTTTTACTTAGAAATTGGGATGAGGAGATTCTTGATAGCTTCCATGTCTTGATGCTCAAATTGTCCAATACCAGGGACATGGCTAAGTACTTAGATTCTTCCATCTGCAGTGGTTGTGCACTTTCCCCACAAGACTTGATTTTCACCAAGACAGGACCTTTCAGAAGCCTTCCCTTAGACCAAATGGACGCGCTCCAACCTATCAATCCCACTACCACCAACTATCCAAATGGCTAAGTTATTGCAACCTATATGATCCAGGCAGAGCCCATATTGCCAAGTGGCTGCACTAGAAGCTTCTTAACATTTGGCCTCTCAAATCCCTTTGTTCCTGGGTGGCTTTCCACAAGTGAGATACACAAGGTAAACCATAGAAATGGGCCTTGTGTAACCACTCAACATAACCCATTCACAACCATTCCACCCAGGTGATTCATTCACTTAGTTGTTTTATTAATTAAAAACATAGTCCAAAGACTTAGAAATATTTATTCATAGCATGAACATATAGTCACCCTTGGTTGCTACTAGCTAGGCTAAGCATGGCATAGATAAGCATCTTAACTTAGAAATATCTAGCAATTATACAACTACTAGGATTTCCCAAGCATAGCATATAAGCAAAATATAATCATGCAAGACTAGCAAAATATTTCTAATGCATAGTTGAAAAACATAGGGATAAAATCATGAAGCATCACTTGCCTTGGTAGTTTGGAGAGTAGCTACAATCCTCACAATCACAATAACTATTTGCACCAAAATCTACACATAAAATGATAACACCAAATCACATACAAAATAAATACAAGCAAAAATATATGGATGCATGCAATATGATATGTGATGATTTTCTATACCAAACATGACAAGTGCACAGTACTGATTCCTAAACAAGTTCAAAATTTGCCAAACAAACTTTATTTGAACATTAAATCATTTATCAAATGATTAATATACACATAATAGGCCTACACAAGTTTCTGTGAATAAAACATTAAACACATTGCATATATGGAAAGGGCTTTCTCTCCTGATTCCATTGATATAAAATTCATCAAATTTGGACGTGGGAATCAAAAGTTATGATTAAAACAAATTTAAACATCTAATAGACTCAAATAAGAAATTTAAATCCAGAAACATGCCACGCGGCGCTATCTTACTGGCTGGTACCGCTTCGCGCCGGATCACGCTTCTGAGACGTTGGATATAACTTAATCGCGCGGCTCTGATTGAAACATACCGCTGCGTCTAAGATCTATTGTGACCACTAGATCTAAATCTAACGTCGCTCAGCACCTGACCATCAAGTGGCGGCGCTGGCGGCGGCGACAGGCGGCGGCGCGCTCTGACAGTGGCGGAGCCGGCAAACTAGGTTGCCCGGGGAGGTGGGAGGATGCTCACCAGAACCACAGTGACGAGGAGAAGCTCGACGTGTCCTTGGTTGGCGAAGGGGCGCTCGGAGTCGTCGTGGATTGCTCGTCGGAGTATTCCCTGGCGGCTGTGGCTTCTGTTCGTCGACGTTGGCGACGTTCAGGGCCGCGCTAAGACAAGAGGAGGGTACCGTTAGATGCGCAGGACACTGGGGATCTTACGCGTATCAAACAGAGGGCGAGGGGAGGCTGGGACTTACGGGGAAAAGGTCGCCGGAGTTCGAGCAGAGAGTGGTGGAGCTCAGTTGTTGATGTTGCCGAGGCTACAGGCCATGCGCGAGCAAACAAAAAGTGTCAATAGATGCGCACGGAGATGCAGAGCAAGCCAGCATGAACCATAGGCAGAGGGGAGTGCGGTGCTCACCGGAATTCGTCTGCGAGGTCGTCGGAGCAGCGAGGTTGCAGCGAGGAATTCTTGCAGCCTGGGGGCGCTCTGTGTTTGGAGTTTGGGGGAAAATGGAGAGGGGACAGAGGGGGTTTAAATAGCAAGGTCGCGAGCGAGATTTACTCAAGCATTGATCGAGAATTGAATCCGCAAATCAATCCAGAAATGGCCGAGTGATTTGGGGGGAGGAACTCGTCGCCGGGTGGAGAAGAAGACCGTTGCGTGGGCCGTGTTGTCAGCGAGTGAAACAGAGGGGAAGTGGGGTCAGGCGGTCAGTCAATCCGTGGGTTTGATTGCGAGTACAGAAAAACGATTCGCGGGAGGGTTTGCTGGGCTGGCTGAGTCAAGTTGGGCTGGGTTGGGCCAGAATGGCTGGCTGCTTATTTTTTTCTCTTTATTCCTTTTCTTTTTCTGTTTGATTTTTTAAAATGATTTTCAAACTCCTTTTCAATTCAGTTTGATTCCAAACCTTCTCTGGACTTATGCAAAGTGAATTTTGTATTTAAATAAGTGTCAAACCTTTCTGTTTACAAACACCAACTTGGGTCATTTGAGAAATAAAATAGAACCAAGCCATTAAGAGATATATTAATTGACATAAACTTGGTTTTATTTCATACTTTGTTTGGGAACTTTATTCAAGCTTTTGAAATCACTTATGTTTGAACTCAAAACACTACTGAATGAATATTTGTACCTTACTCATTAGCAAGTAGCCCAAAAAGGCTAGAGTATTCATACATAAAATAATGAGCAATATATGCTCCTGTTTTTTAAATGATTTTGAATTGAAACCCTAAATGATCATGGATGCATGGATGATATGCATGAGTTTTAAAACATGATTTTAGCGATGTTATAGTATCTAGTGGCTACCCTTGCCTAGTGACTACGTTCTGATTAGGGTTCATCTCCTAATTAGGGTTCTTGTTCTGATTAGGGTTCATAACCCTCAGTTGATCATATCTATGATGATTTAGATCTAGTGGTGATCTTCCTTGAGCATGATGAATGATTGTTTGCTGTGGATAAGTATTAGTAGTTGGCTTTGGTGATGCTAGTGGCTTATCAGACTTATTCTAGTGGTAATTTACTATGATCCAATGTTAGTGTTTCTATGAAATCCCAAATTGGAAATGTTGTTGATCTAAGAACTTTCCACTGTCAAGATGTTTATTCTGACAGTAGTTCTATCAATAATTGCTTACTGCATTTATAATGGTTGGCTTGTATGATAATATACATAGTGAATATAATCATTACATGTTAATGATTTTCTGTGGATGTATAGATGAGTTTGATGTTGATTCCTGGCATTTGGTTTCAGGAAGATGATATTTAGTGGCTTGTCCCTTTTTATTTGTGAAATCTAAGTAAAGATTGGGATTAGCTCATTAGAACTTGTCCTTGTGATACCATTATAATCTGGCACACAAGTGATTGGGTCCTATTCCTGAGCTTAGCTCTGACAATGCTTGTGAATAATACTGGAAAGATAAAATGAAAGCTTCTTTTAACTCTCCTGCCTATGATGTTGGTCTAAGGCATAGGAACTAGGTTCCTAATGGCTGTCCCTGATAGAAATGTCCTGGTAAAATTACCAGCTGCTAATTGTTGAAACATAATTGTAAAACAATGGGTGTGCTAAGGTTTTTTGCATGGATCCATAGGATTTATGAATACTGAGGTGCTACTCTTTTAAGAGATGTTCCCAAATTTCATAATCTTTCCTTTGGCTATATTGAAATATAGGATTTGGCTTTTGTAACCAGGATCAATGATGTTGGTCTGAGATCCTGGTTATATTGGTATGTTCATCTTGTGATTGTGACTTTAATTTTTAAAATCTTCTAGGATTGATTCATCCAACTTGGATGAATACTGAGAGGTTAGATATAAAACATCACATGATTCCATGATATGATAACAGATCATGTGAGCCTTTTATATAACTCACCACAGTCACTTGATGTTGTGATTGCTAGTGGTGGATCTTGTGGTAGCTTGATCTGGTGGTTGATCTTGTGCTCCCCTGGTATATTTAGATCCTGGCTTGTCCTTGATTTAGCCCTTCTTCTCCTGATCCTGATGGCTTGACCTTGGTCTTTCTATCCACCTTATTTTCCCCCTCCTTATGTCACCGTCCTGGTGATGTGATCTTGGGCTTTGATTGGTTTGGCTACTGGCTGTTGTGCTTGGTTTAGCTGCTGGCTGCTGAGCTTGATGTGTAAGAGAAAGAAGATGAGGTTGTGGTGCTTGCCCATGGCAGTGTTGAGTTTTTTTGGGTTGCTGGGCTGTTGCTAAGGTGCTGACAGCACACACCATGCAATCTGGTGTGTGTGCTGCCTATGTGCTTGCTGTGCACTTGTGGATATGTTCAGAATTTTGAAATTGACTGTTATCTGGTTACTTTTACCTGGCTTGTGAAACTTGCCCCTCTTTGCTGTCATTTAACTTCTGGCTTAAAATTATGAAAGATCCATTCTTTCATATTGGTGAAACTTGCCCCTTTTATAAAATTACTCAATGATGAATCTTGATCAGTGAACCTCACTGACAAGTCTGAGAGTAATACCATTCTAACCTTAACCTTCTTTATTTTTATTTGTGTTTGTTTTGCAGGTACCAGATTTAAAGATCAAGACTTTAGTTTAGGTTTTTATCTTTTTTTATAGAATAGTTACTTGTAATATTTCTCTGATTAATTGTAATCTTTAATTTATTCTTTTGTACTTTTTATTTTATTCTTTTGTAATAACTATTGTACTATTATTGAATATATAAAGATTTTTCTTTTGTTTTATTTACTATTGTAAATATTTCTAATAAGTTACATTCTATAACTCATTTATTGAATAATGTTTTCGAATCAATATTCATTCTATGGGTTCATTTATTTTATTCAAAGCTTGAGTCATTAATTGTTAACTATTGACTAAATCAAATCACTCAAATCTAATTCTTAATCCTTTTGAATTATAAATTCAAACATTCAAGTTTTAAATTCAAATTTCAATTCCCAAAACCATAAATCCACAAAGATCATATCAAAGTCTATAACAATCATTCTTCAAGACTAAACCTATTCTCAAAGCATGAAAGAAACCTTGATCACTTTAGGTTTTTATTTGGCGAAAAAATTACCCCCATTTTCTCAGGTGAATGCATGCAATTCTTCAAATTCCTAAATCTACCCTTCGTTAGTATATACGCTGGGATGTTAGAGACTTACCCCCATAAATTAAACTTCGTCCCGAAGTTTGTTGAGATGTACCTGAATAGTTCTGGATAGGCTTCCCTTAAATCCTCCTCTTTCTCCCAAGTAGCTTCTCTTTCAGGGTGATGTTCCCATTGTACTTTGCAATACTTGTTTGCTCTGTTCCTCAATCTTTTCCAGTTTTCTTCCAAGACTTTACATGGTTTTTCAACATAGGTCAAGTCTGCTTGTAGTTCTATCTCCTGATGTGTGATTGCATCATCCGGAACTTTCAAACATTTACGAAGTTGTGACACATGGAAAACATTGTGCACTTGAGCCAATCTGTATGGTAACTCTAAAGCATAATCTATAGTTCGGTTTTGACTCAATATCTTGAATGGTCCGATAAATCTTGGACTCAGTTTTCCTTTAACTTCGAACCTTTTCACCCCTTTCATTGGACTTACTTTCAAGTATACCATATCTCCTACTTCTGGATGCCAAGATCTTCGACTTTGATCAGCATAACTTTTCTGCCTACTTTGGGCTATTTTCATTCTATCCCTGATCTTATCAATGATATCTTGTCTTTCCTTGATATAATCTGGCGCAAATTCTTTGCTGCTTCCAGGCTCATACCAACATATTGGTGATCTACACTTCCTTCCATACAGAACTTGGTATGGAGCTGCTTTCAGACTACTCTGATAGCTATTATTGTAGGAAAATTCTGCCAACGGTAGATGATCTTCCCATGTACCTCCAAAATCTAATGCACAATCTCTTAACATGTCTTCTAGTATTTGATTTGTTCTTTCAGTTTGACCTCATGTCTCAGGATGATATGCTGTGCTGAAAACTAACTTTGAACCAAGTGCTTCATGCAATTGCTTCCAAAATGCTGAAGTAAACACCCCTATCAGTTACGATCTTCTTGGGTACTCCATGCTTACTTACTATCTCTTTGACATAAACTTCAACTACTTCTTGGCATTATCTTTTTGATTTACAGGATAAAATGTGCACTCTTAGTGAGTCTGTCCACAATTACCCATATCATATCCTTCCTTTTTGGTGTCAGGGGCAATCCTGTGATGAAGTCCATACCTATTTCTTCCCACTTCCATTTAGGAATCTCTAATGGTTGTAATGGTCCTACTAGACTTTGATGTTCATCCTTCACCTTTTGGCAAGTATGACATTCTGATACATATTTAGCAATGTCCCTTTTCATGTTATTCCGCCAGAATAGTTCTTTCAAATCCATATACATCTTAGTACTTCCCGGATGTATAGAATAAGGGGTTTCATGTGCTTCCCTGAGTATGACATTTCTAATCTTAGTCACATCTGGAACACAAAGACGGTCTTGAAACCATAAGGACTCATATTCTCCAAGATGAAAAACTAATTTTTGCCCTTGAGATATCCTTCGAATTTCCTCAGCAATAAAAGGATCTTCTGCTTGATGTCTAAAAATTTCTTTCTTAAGATCACTGTCCTGCTCTGCAACTACCTACATAGTAGCTAGTCCTCCAAGAACCTCTCTTCTGATGAATTGAAGCTCTAATCTTTCCAAGTCCATTTGTAACTCTTTTGGTAACTCCCGATTACTTGGCTGAATATCTGCACTATTTCTGCTTAAAGAATCAGCTACAACATCTGCTTTCCCTGGAGTATAGTTGATTGTTAAATCATAATCCTTGATTAGTTCCAACAACTCTTCTGTCTCATATTCAATTCCTTTTGAGTGAACAAATATTTGAGACTTTTATGGTTAGTGTATAACTCACATCTGGCTCCATATAGAAAATGCCTCCATCCTTTTAGCGCAAAAACTGCGGCTGCTAATTCTAAATCATGAGTTGGATAGTTGACTTCATGTGGTTTCAGTTGTATTGAATCATAGGTAATCACTTTCCTATCTTGCATTAATACACAACCCAAACCTTATTTAGATGCATCACAGTATACTGTGAAGTCCTTCCCAATTTCTGGAACTGCTAAAATTGGAGTTGTGGTTAATCTGGTTTTCAACTCTTGAAAACTTGTTTCACACTTCTCATCCCAATTTAATGGTGTATTATTTCTTAGCAATTTGGTCACTGGTCCAGCTATTTTGGAGAAACCTTCAATGAATCTCCGATAATAACCAACCATTCCTAAGAAACCTCGAATTTGATTCACATTGGTTGGTGCAGTCCACTCTAATACTGACTGAACATTAGATGGGTTTACAGCAATTCCATCTTTACTAATCACATGTCCGAGGAATTCTACCTCGTCTAGCAAAAATTCACACTTACTGAACTTAGCATAAAGTTTGTGTTCCCTTAGAGTCTGCAATGCTATCCTCAAATGATCGGCATGCTCTTCCTTATCCTTGGAATATATCAGAATATCATCAATAAAGACTATGACGAACTTATCCAGATATGGCATGAAGATTTTGTTCATCAAATTCATGAATATTGCATGTGCATTGGTCAAACCAAATGGTAATACCAGATACTCATGGTGTCCATATCTTGAGACAAATGCTGTCTTTGGAACATCTTCTGGTTTGATTTTGATTTGATGGTATCCAGATCTTAGGTCAATCTTTGAAAATACTCCAGCTCCTTTCACTTGATCAAACAAATCTTGGATCCTTGGTAAAGGATACTTATTCTTGATAGTGACATTGTTCAGATTTCTATAATCTCCACACATCCTTCTTCCACCATCTCTCTTATCCACAAAGATTACTGGTGTTCCCCATGGAGATACACTTTCCTCAATAAATCCTTTTCTGGTAACTCATCAATTTGCTCTTTGAGTTCTTTTAACTCTTTGGGTCCCATCTTATATGGTGCGTGAGCTATTGGTGTTGTACCAGGAATTAGGTCAATAGTGAACTCTATCTCCCGGTCTGGTGGCATTCCTGGTAGCTCTGCTGGAAAAACATCTTGAAACTCATTTACTATAGGAATATCTTCCAATTTGACCTCTTTCATTGAGTTCAACTGCAAATCCACCATGATATGAATGTGGTTATCTGCTTGATAAACTATTCTTGCTCCACTTGGAGTTTTGATTGAGACAGTTTTCTCCTCACAATTTATCTGAGCTCCGTGTTCCATCATCCAATCCATCTCCAGCACTACTGCAATTCCCTTCAAAGGAATCACATAAAGGTCTATGAAATATGTACAACCACAGATCGAGATAACCTGATCTAGTTTGATGTGGCATACAATCACATTTCCCCCTTCCGTAACTACGGTCATAGGGTTTTCTAACGTTGCCCTTCTAATCCCAAACTTATCACAAAATTCTTCATAAATGAATGAAGTAGTTACACCAGTATCAAATAGAACTTTGTCGAGATTGGTAAGGATATTGAGCGTACCTATCACTGCATGCTCCAAATTATCCACCTCCTCGAGGGTTGACAAGTTCAGTTTCCCGGTAGGTCTATTCCTCTTACCATTGTCGTCCTTGCCATTTTTTCCTCCTTTACTAGGCTGTCCATTTCCTCCACTGGCTTGCCTTCCATCTCGAGCCGTCCAACCACCTTGTGGTTTGCTTGGACAATTGGGCTTGATGTGACCTCTCTGACCACAAGCGTGACATACAATTACTGGTTTCGGGCAATCCCTACTAATATGCCCTAGAAGTTTGCAATTGTGGCATATAATATTCTTTGCATTTGGATTTGCACTCCGATTGGGATTGTTGTTGTTATAGGGCCTATTCCTTGGTTTGAATTTCAGATTGGACTTGGGCTTGCTCGCTTGTATCCTCTTGGTTTCCTTCTTAGCTCTCTTCCTTCTATCCTCTTGGACATTCGTGTAGTCATCTTCGAAGGTAATAGCTGCATCTAGCAACTGCTGATAAGTTTGCTTATTAGCCAACCTCAACTGCATCTTCACAAATGGATTTAATCCATGCAGGAAATGCTTCTTCCTCTTTTCCTCCGTGTTAACCTCTTCCTCAGCTTAACGAGATAGTTGACTAAAATCTCGGATATACTTCATAACACTTGTATATCCTGCTACAGCTCCTCAAATTCTCTCTGTTTCAATTCCATAACACTCTCCGGAACATGATATTCACGGAATCTCTGTTTAAACTCTCCCAAGGTATACTCCCTTCCTCGTTGTTGCATGGCCAACTTATTTTCGCACCAAGATGTTGTAGGTCCTGTCAGAAGATGAGTGGCATGCCTCAATTTCTCCTCCTCATTGCAACCTACAGTCTTCAACTTCCTTTCTGTATCTGCTAGCCAATCATCTGCATCCATTGGTTCAGGAGCTGATGCAAAAGGTAACGGCCTTGCATTCTGGAAATCAGATAGACTCACTCCTCCACCTTCAGGCGCCCTCTGATTTGCTCGTCCTAGAAACTCCTCCATGAACTTGTTTTGGGTCTCTTGCATCATTTGCATGCAGTGCATAAAGTTCTGCTCCATTAACAGCCTCATTGGTGGTGGTAATGTTCCTTGATTTGCTGCATCTGCATCGGCCTTCTCCTTGGCCTCTCGTTCCATCAGCTGCTGCTCAGTTTCGTTTTCTACGCCCGTATCCATGACCCTCTAGTCCTGCAACATAAAGCGAATACTCATAATTACATCATGCACATGTGTTCTGAGCTTGACTTTACGCACAAAACTAGTCACACAATGAAAATCCAAAGAATATCCAAATATGAATTTCACATATTATACATAATATCATAACAATACAAAGTCATTACAACATATACCATATAGGTATAATCACAAACTACCTTATTCATCTAACTATCTTATTCCTTGGAGTACAATACACGGTACTTGATATCACTAACTAGTTGCCTCCTTCTAGTAGTAACTACGTTCATCATACATGCCTGATGTCCAACCGTGATGACGTGTTGTTCGTCGCATAGTTTGTGGAACAAATGGCCTTCCAGAAGGAACATACTCTGTATCTGAAGTGTCAGGACTTGAGTCATTACTCAACCTGAGCGCATTGACTCCCTCCAGCTCAGCTGAAAAGTCTTCAGAAACATAATCAACATTATCTCCCACTTGCATCTCCTGAGCTTCATTACTTGAGTTGTCAACAGGATACGCAGATCCTGCTGCTTCCCAGGTGCTCCTTTGGGCAAGATAGTTAAACACCGGATAATGTATATTCCCTGGGGAAGATGTTGATGATTCAAACACTCTCTCCTCAGGATCTTCTTCTTCATCCTGATTATCTATTGACATGATGTTTCTACTACTGTTACTAGGGTTAATCCTTACACCCATCCAGCTAGATTGTCCAACATTTCTGTCAGAACCATCTGTGGACATCTGGTATTCATGATATCCTTCATATGATCCCATTCTTCAACCATCGGAATTCTCAATAGGAAGTTCCAAATCAGAACCATCCTCTAAGCCCTGTGGTACTACATACCTCATATCCAAAGTAGGATCGGGTATAGGTTCAGGTCTTGGTGAATAAGGATAAGGTATAAAAGATTCAGGATCTATAGGTATATCCTTAAAGATAGGTGTTGCACTACTACTTGATTCCTTTTCTAACTGGAATGCTAACTGCTTCGTCCTTTCCGGATCAGTTAGATCCTCTAACATGTCATTTTTATCTTTGACAATCACTTGATGTGTCTTATAAAAAGACGCAATGAGTGTTTGGTATCTATCCATAAACTTGGAAGCTAACTTAGGATGCTTCTTAACCAGAGTAAGATGATCCGGTATAGGCTCCGAGTCTATAGAATCATGTGGTATCACATAGAATGTGCTACCTTCTAACTCCTTGGCTTTATGCTCCCGGATATTAGCTATCGCCTCCACAACCGCAACATGATATGCTGATAAATGACTCCTACCTTCACCTATAGGTAGATCGTGATATAATCCAAGCTCCTCTGGGAGTTGAATACTCACACGATACTTGGACAACATCCGAGCATCAAGGTAAGTGATAGTGTTCACTGGAATTCTAGTTGGAAAACTAAAGATCTTTAAAAGTTGACGAAGTTCATCTGTGAATGATCCTTGATAACAGTCAAGAGTTTCCTCTTTCCTTACCAAAGTCTGTTTTGGAAACTTTGGTGCCATAACTCTGTATAAAAAATAGTTTTGATTAGTATCCAATAATATATTGCATCATAACAAAGAATTATCGCACTAAAACATATAACGGAATATTCTCATTTGAATACCCAGTATATTAGTTTTAGAGAATTCTTTATTGTTGCTACTCTTCCTACAGGTAATACCCTTTACTAGGTTTCCAACCTGAGGTCAAAGCAATGCTCTGATACCAACTGCGGTGACCCAGCATACCACTGCATGTGTAGTACACTATAGTCATTGACATGACATGCACAGAACACCATTCCGTAAATATCACATCCCTCAGAGTGGTACAATAGAAACATTGCGGGTCCATATTACAAACATACACACGTTATTATTATTACTATACCGGAAGTTCAAGACTTCCAAAAGATTCAACTTACAAACCAAAATATAAGTGTTTCAATGGAAGTTTCAAATTTAAAAACTTAAACTCCAAATTGAGCTCAGCAACTTATTTTTATATATTGTTCATGATGCTCGTATCAAGTGGTTACTAGAACTATAGTAATTATTATGACTCCTGGAACTCTCCTCCATAGACGATGTCGTAATCTTCTCCTTCTACGGCTCCATACAAGTTGGGCTCTTCATAGAAGACCTCCTCTTGATTCTGAGATGCGTACTTCGGGATTCTTAGAGTCTAAGCAAGGATCCAAAGGAAAGGATGAGTAACAGTGTTACCCAACAAGTTCATTATAGGCAAGGTAGGAAGTTTGATGCTCTAAATACCACCTTGGATGATAAGTCCTAGGTATTGTGCAATTTTCATAAATCTTTCTTCAAAGATTGTTTTTATTATGAAAAATCTATGACCATCAGCCTTCACAGGTTGACCAGAACTTTCATGGAGTTCCTTTCCTGCCATGTTCGTAGCTCCTTCCCAGAATAGGGAGTAACAAGTTAAAGTTCTGACACTCTGCAGAGGTGCGTTACTTTTCCCATGAGAGATCAACTCCTTGTTGCACAACCGGGCGTACTTTCCCGTCCATAATTCCATGATGTGGGGCCCAATAGTTGGTCCAAGCCAATCACTGCCGTCTCCGCGACCTCATATGTATGCACGATCCTTCGGCTAGCTCACCTTTGTTAAGCCCCCTTTCGGGCAGGCTAAAACCCCGATGAGTTTTCGAAGACTCTATGACCTAGTGATGCTCGGATTAGTACCATTTACACGGACTATCTTCCTAAACACCATTCATAGATAATCTAGACACCAAAGTGTGGGGCGTAAGGGTGCCCACCCATATGTTGGATCCACACAAGGAATCACAACGTCACGTTAAGGTCGTCTTGCCTCCATACAAGAGGAAAAGGATACAGCTGACTTGTCCGTCCCATTCCAAATCTCATGGTTAACACGTAACATACGGCACGAGAATCACTGATGTCATGGGTTATTAATCCCTATTTGTTCATCATTATTGCAATTAGAACCCTAAGTTCTATTGCTTCATCATATCATCACTTAGGATGATATCTAAAGTTCAGTATCTTGAGAAAATAGTGTTTTCTTTTACTATAGTACAAATGATAACACACAATTTGCAAATACTTTGATAAAGACTCTTCAAAGGACATGAGCAAGAGATGAACTTGCCTGGTGATGGAAAGGTAGTGAAGTCTGATGCTTGCACTGGACCTTGAGCTTCTATGTCTACAAAAACATCATTATTGCCCGGTAAGGAAAATATTTAAAGAAGAAAAATGATTATGCAAAGTAATGTAATGCATCATTTAATTTGATATGCATTCTCCCCATTATTAATAAAATTCATTTTAATAATAAAGGATTTATAAATATTAATTATTAATAGTTATAATAGAATATTGTATTCTTTTATTTTATTTCCCTTTTATTTGACTTTTGTTGATGTAATAATTCTTCTAAGAATTATCACTTAAATATTAAAAAAATTGTTATTAAATATTTATTTAGTATTTTTCTAAAATACTACAATATTAACCTATAATGAAAGTGATTTTTATTTTATCATCTTTCAATAATTTTGTAAAATTCCATAAGGAATATATAATTTACAAAATTCTTAATAAAATTTATATGTCTGAAATTTTATATTTCAATTTATTTGGATAATTTGGATTTTTGTAAATCCAAAAATATTTTATTTATAATTTTTGGATTTTTATTTTATTTTCTAGAATTTTATTGAGTTTAGGGGCATTTTGGTGTTTTCCTATTTATTAAAATAGATTTCAATTGACTTGGGCTGGCCATTTGGGCTTATTGGTCCCCTGTGGCCCAATAGGGCAGGGTCAAAATTATTACCCCGAGGGGTTTTCGACCCACCCAGCCCACTCATTCACTCTGTCTCTTCTTCGTTCTCATCTCCCACTCTCTCTCTCGACCCGTGGGTTCTCGGCACCAGCCGGCGATGGCCTTGTGGCCCTCCCCGTCCGGCCGGTGCAGCGTCGAGGCCGACCACGCCTGCTAATCTGGTCCAATTCGATTTGACTCCGGAGCTCCCATGTGGCCAGGTTCACCCCGTTCCTGAACCCTAGTGTTTGGGGAAAGTGTTGCCGCCACCGCAGTCCCTCCTGTGGTGATGTGCTGTGTTCGTGTGCTGCTGTGGCCGCCGCCGTGGCTGGTGCAGGTTGCAGCGCCCTCTGGGGTGCTCCCTGTGCCTCCACGGGCTCGTCGGCCAATCTGCTTCCTCTTCGATACATAAGCGAGGACCCTGGGTAAGTTGCCTCTATGGATCTTGGTTCATCCTATCACCATGAATCTCGCTGTGTGTATCTAGTGGCTACCCTTGCCTAGTGACTACGTTCTGATTAGGGTTCATCTCATAATTAAGGTTCTTGTTCTGATTAGGGTTCATAACCCTCTGTTGATCATATCTATGATGATTTAGATCTAGTGGTGATCTTCCTTGAGCATGATGAATGATTGTTTGCTGTGGATCAGTATTAGTAGTTGGCTTTGGTGATGCTAGTGGCTTGTCAGACTTATTATAGTGATTATTTACTATGATCCAATGTTAGTGTTTCTATGCCTAATTGGAAATGTTGTTGATCTAAGAACTTTCCACTGTCAATATGTTTGTACTGACAGTAGTTCTATCAATAATTGCTTACTGCATTTATAATGGTTGTCTTGTATGAGAATATACATACTGAATATAATCATTACATGTTAATGATTTTATGTGGATGTATAGATGAGTTTGATGTTGATTCCTGGCATTTGGTTTCAGGAAGATGATATTTAGTGGCTTGTCCCTTTTTATTTGTGAAATCTAAGTAAAGATTGGGATTAGCTCATTAGAACTTGTCCTTGTGATACCATTATAAACTGGCACATAAGTGACTGGGTCCTATTCCTGAGCTTAGCTCTGACAATGCTTGTGATTTATACTGGCAAGATAAAATGAAAGCTTCTTTTAACTCTCCTGCCTATGATGTTGGTCTGAGGCATAGGAACTAGGTTCCTAATGGCTGTCCCTAATAGAAATGTCCTGGTAAAATTACCAGCTGCTAATTCTTGAAGCATGGGTGTGCTAAGGATTTTTGCATGGATCCATAGGATTTATGAACACTGAGGTGCTACTATTTTAAGAGATGTGCCCAGATTTCATAATATTTCCTTTGGCTATATTGAAATATAGGATTTGGCTTTTGTAACCAGGATCAATGATGTTGGTCTGAGATCCTGGTTATACTGGTATGTTGATCTTGTGATTATGACTTTAATTTTTAAAATCTTCTAGGACGGCTTCATCCCACTTGGATGAATACTGAGAGGTTAGATATGAAACAACACATGATTCTATGATATGATAACAGATCATGTGAGGGTTTTATATAACTCACCACAGTCACTTGATGTTGTGATTGCTAGTGGTGGATCTTGTGGTAGCTTGATCTTGTGGTTGATCTTGTGCTCCCCTGGTATATTTAGCTCCTGGCTTGTCCTTGATCTAGCCCATCTTCTCCTGATCCTGATGGCTTGACCTTGGTCTTGCTATCCACCTGATTTTCCGCATCCTTATGTCACCATCTTGGTGATGTGATCTTGGTGACATGGTTATACCCGACGGGTACATAACTTCAGCATACCTGGTCCAGCCCAAGGAAGGCCCACAGCAGACATACGCTGGCCCACGAAGATTTTCGGGTGGCCAAGGCCCATGACGCCTTCGGATCCTTGGAGAGCAAGACTAGAGTTCGGATACAACTTGTAACCTACTCGTATCGGTACCTGAGACCTAGCCTCCCCATATATAAAGGCTAGGAGGGTCCAACGAGAGAGACACCCAACAACGATTACACCCCGCAATTACGACATACACACCTCCATGCCAGATCGAATCTGCGCACCCCTGTAACCTTCGGTTCCGCCATAATAAAAGAGCAGACAAGCAGGAGTAGGGTTTTCCCTCCGGGGGCCTGACCTTGGGTAAATCTCGTGTCCCCTGGTTGCTTGTCTGTTAACCGTGCCACGATCTCCAGCATCCCCATCTTCTCCAAAACCCAAGTCCATAACAATGGGCATTGACGAGATCAAACCTCGTCAATTGGCGCCGTCTGTGGGAACTGTGGCTTCTGATTGTGCGGTCGTGAAGGTTCCGACCCGATCGATCTACAACTCCTCGGCGACGGATAATCACCTCCTCTTCGGCGCTTTCGACTTCACCGCCCACTCGCCGGCCACCATGAAGGATTTCGAGCCCGTAGGCGACGGACTCGAAATTCTGTTCGGAAGCTTCTGCTTCCAGGTGGGACAAACTGGCACCCTCCGCCTCCCTGAGCGGGTGCCCGTGCCGTCCATCAGGCCCGCTTCGTGGGCTCCACACCCCGTGCTACGCACGTCACCATCAACAGATGAGTTCTACAGCAGCAGCTGCAACTCCGATCTGTGCGATCCACCTTCGAATGAAGGGACCTACGGTTCCAGATCCGAAAGCTGTGGCAGCAGCTAACCGATCTGCAGGCGCTATCAGTGCGCCGCAATAATCCAAACCGACAAGGAAACGACTAACCCGCCGCCCAACCCCAACCCGCAGGACAGAAACAGCGAAAACGGCGAAGACGGGGAAAACAGGGGCCACCTCATCCAACTTAGCAAAGAAGGATGGGCCGAAGCACGCCGCGCCGTCGCAGGCGAAATAGTCCTACCTCTGGACTCCCCACGTGATCTGCTGATGGCATACCACTACCTCCTCATCGAGGAGCACAAGAAGCAAGTCAAGATGCAGGAGACGCTCGACAAACGCAAGAAAGCAGCCTCTGAGTCTAGTGCACGACGAGCTGCGCTCTCCGCCATGGGACCCGGCTCCAGCACAAACAGAAACCAGGGAAACAAGCACCACTCTCGGGTGGAAATCATGGACCCGAAGGAGCGGCGTGACGTGACCCGAACTCTCCACACATCGTTCATAGATATGGACGCCGACGACAACATCACCCCGAAGACGCCACAAGCTGCGATCATGGCAGCCACTGCGTATCTCGCAGCTCACCCACCTCCGGAGGGGGACCCGAAAAGGGCCATGCATAGGTCCGCACTCACCGGACTAGGACTAATCGGAGCTGCGCTCCATGAAGACGATCCTACGGAGCCGAAGAAGAAAGCTCCGGCCAGTCGCGACCGGAGCCCCACTCCCTCATCCGAAGATGAAGAAGAACACGACCTTCCTCGAAGGAAGAAGAGCTCGCACCGCCATAGACGCGACTACGATGCCAGAGACAAGCTTACACAGCGCAAGATCGACAAAGCACGCGCCAAACGTGCATGTTCGTCTGAATCTGAGATGGATGAAGACGAAGGAGAACTTTGTGGAGCCGAAGAAGAAAGCTCCGGCCAGGCGCGGCACGGGTCTGGCTCAGCAGCCTATCATCAGGATCCATCCGAAGCTGGGAGGAGCTCGCTTATAGCTTCATCCGAAACTTCAAAGGCACCAGCAAGAGGCCCGCCTCAATCGAAGAGTTGCGAGCCTGCACTCAGAGAACGGGTGAATCTATTCGCTCGTACATACTACGCTGGTCTACGACCAAGAACTCCACAGACACATCTCCAAGAGCGGGCCATCGACGCCTTGTGGACGGCGTCAACGCCCAGACTTCAAGGAGAAACTTGGACAGTAAAGCCCAAGACACTCGACCAACTCATGGAAATCGCCAGCGATTGGGCGCGGCGAAGATAGCATTCAGCGGGCGCAATCAGATGAAGAGGACGACTACGGCCGAAGACGCGAACGCCGCAGCAAGAGGAGACCGCGCGTCTACGAGGACCGCGATGGACCCGATATGGTCGCCGCCGGCTACGCCGACCGCCGTAATGACATCAGCCGCAACAGCGGAGGATACCACAGCGGAAACTTCCGCGACAACGGACGACCAACGCAGTCGTGGCAACGCCGCGACCGCGACAACGGACCTTCAGCACTCGACAAACTTTCGGGTCCATGCACCATCCACTTCTACATCGACAAACAAGATGGCAAAAAGAAAGCTAGCCACATGCTCAAGGACTGCCGCGAGTTCTAGAAACTCAGCGAAAGCATGGTACAGATGAGGCAACAAGCTCCAATTCCTGCGTTCGGAAACGCACTTGCGCCAGGCGAAATAGCACACGGAGCTCCTCCACCTCCGCCTATCAGAGGACCACATCAACCAGTCGCACCAGCGCAAAACAACACCGGGGCCGCATACCCCCCACCAAAAGGAGCACTCAATATGATACAGAAGGGACGTCCCACCAACAGGGTACAGAAGAAAATCACCCGACAAATCAATATGGCCGTGACAACTCCACCTGCAATCCCTGAGTACCTCAGCGGATCGGACTCCTGCATCACATTCACTCGCGCGGATCACCCTTGCCAGATCCCTCGCCCAGGTCATGCTGCCCTGGTCTTTGCGCAGCGCATCGGAGGCTTCGAGATGAGTCGCGTGTTCATGGACGGCGGCAGCGGCATCAACCTAATGTTCGCAAGCACTCTAGCATCCATGCGGATCCCGCAATGCAGCCTGGAACAATCAGACACAACGTTCCACGGCATTGTCCCAGGGAAGGGCATCTTCCCCCTGGGCAAAATAGGGCTCGACATCATCTTCGGGACACCAGACAATTTTCGGCAGGAGCGCCTAGAATTCGAAGTGGTGGACTGGCCGTCTCAATACCACGCCATCCTGGGACGCGTAGCATTCGCAAGGTTCTTGGCTGTCCCACACTACGCATACCTACTACTCAAGATGCCAGGACCAAGGGGCGTCATCACAGTCCACGGGAGCTTCACCCGATCGGACCAATGTGACAGAGATTTCAACAAAATCTCCCAGTCTTTCGGCATGCAAGACGAGCTTGTCAAGCTCATGATGTATAATGGGCTACCCCCAGTCACCAAGCAGAATGCACCTGACATGTCTTTCGACTCCACCATCAACACCAAGAAGGTGCAGGTCCATCCAACGGACGCCTCCAAAACGGCGTTGATCGCCAACGACCTCAGCCCCGCATAGGAAGGCGCGCTCGTCGAATTCCTCCGTGAGCGCTGGGAAATCTTCACCTGGTGTCCTGCGGACATGCCAGGAGTTCCCAGGGAATTCGCCGAGCACGCACTCAATATCTTCCCAGACACTAAGCCAGTCAAGCAGTCCATCCGAAGGCGCCGAGCCACTGAGCGAAGCTATCGGCAAAGAGATCAACAAATTACTCGCAGCAGACTTCATCCGGGAAATCAAGGAAAGCGAGTGGCTGGCAAACACAGTGATGGTCCCAAAGAAGGACACGGACATCCTGCAGATGTGCGTAGACTTCACGTCACTGAACAAACACTGCCCTAAGGACCACTTCCCTCTCCCTCGGATCGACCAGATCATCGATTCGACTGCAGGCTATGAGAAACTCTCCTTCCTCGACGCCTACTCAGGCTATAACCAGATTCGACTTAAGGTCGAAGATCAAGAGAAAACGGCGTTCATCACACCGTTCGGAGTATACTGCTACAACAAAATGCCTTTCGGGCTAAAGAACGCGGGTGCCACGTACCAGCGATGCATGCAGGCCTGCCTCAAAGACCAGATCGGTCGCAACGTCCAAGCCTATGTCGACGACATAGTCAACAAAACCAAGGAGGCAAGAACACTTATCGATGATCTCCGCGAGACGTTCGACAACCTCGATCGCTATAGGATCAAGCTCAATCCAGAAAAGTGCGCCTTCGACGTCCCCTCGGGTCAGCTGCTCGGGTACTTCATCTCTCAACGAGGGATCGAAGCGAACCCGAAGAAAATCAAAGCTATCATGACAATGGAGAAGCCAAAAAACCTCAAGGGCGTTCAGCAGCTCGCAGGACGAGTAGCGGCACTAAGCAGGTTCATCAGCCGCATGGGCGAGAAGGCCCTACCATTTTACCAACTGCTGCGCAAGGCAGACAAGTTCGAGTGGACACCAGAAGCGAACGACTCATTCGAAAACCTCAAGCGGCTCCTCTCCACCTCGCCAGTTTTGGTCACGCCAAAAGAGCACGAGCCCTTGTTGCTGTACATAGCAGCCACACACCAGGTGGTCAGCACAGTACTCGTGGTCGAACGACCCGAAGAAGGCAAGACCCACGGGGTACAACGCCCAATTTACTACCTCAGCGAGGTTCTCACTCCAACAAAACAGCGGTACCAAGCACTACGGCGTATTCATGACGGCTCGACGACTGAGCCACTACTTCCAGGAGCATCAGGTGATGGTCGTCAACGAGGCACCCCTAAACAGCATCCTGAATAACCCAGAGGCCACAGGACGTGTGGCCCTGTGGAGCATTGAACAATCACCCTTGGACATCATCTACGAGAAGAGACACGCAATCAAATCCCAAGTTCTTCCGGACTTCCTGGTGCACTGGATGGAGCTGTAGCTGCCTGACACCCCAGACATGTCGCAGTCCTGGACAATGCATTTTGAAGGCTCCAAACGCGAAGCCGGAGCAGGGGCAGGAGTCATACTGACCTCCCCGCAAGGTGACAAGATGAAGTACGTCCTTCGGATGAAGTTCAGAGCCTCCAACAACGAGGCCGAATACGAAGCCCTCATCCACGGCATGAAGATGGCAAAAATCTGCGGCGCAACTCGCCTGGAAATCTACGGTGACTCCAACCAAGTCGTCTAGCAGACGATGAATGAATCGGCCTTTTACACGAAAACATGATCGCATACCGCGCACTATACAACGCACTCGAAGGAGAATTCGACGGCTGCGAACTTCGGCATGTTGGAAGAGAGAGCAACAAGGAGGCAGATAGACTCGCCAACATCGGCTCCACTTGTGCAAAGGTACCACCAAGTGTGTTCCTCGAACAAATCTGCGTGGCATCCATCAAACGGAAATTCCCCAAGGGATCACCCGAAGAAGCAGAACACTCGGGGGCTACGCTACCCGAAGGTCATGAAGGACCCGAAAAGTTGGATACCGAAGTCGCCATGGTCAACCTGATGCAGGTCATGGCAGTCGAAGAAACTTGGACACGTCCATACCTCCAATTCCTGATAAACGGAGAGTTGCCAGACAGCCCGACAGATGCCCGGCGCATATCTCGTCGGTCAAAAGCCTTCACCATCATCAACGGCGAGTTGTACAAACGCAGCATTACGGGCGTACTACAACGGTGCGTCACCATCAACGATGGCAAGGCCATACTCCAAGATATCCACGAGGGCATCTGCGGCCACCACGCAGGTAGCCGCTCCCTTGTCGCCAAAGCTCTACGAGCAGGATTCTATTGGCCAACGGCCATGAGCGACGCAAAGGACATCGTCCGAAAATGCAACGGGTGCCAACGGTTCGCCGACAAACCGCACGCACCTGGGTCCGAACTTCGACCCATACCCATAGCTTGGCCTTTCGCTCAATGGGGCTTTGACATGATTGGCAAACTGCCAAAATCCTCGAAGGGAGGACACGTCTTCCTCTTGGTCGCAGTCGACAAATTCACCAAGTGGATCGAGGCCATGCCAGTCACCAACCAGAAGGGCAAAACCGCTGTCAAGTTCTTCGAATCCATAGTCTACGGTTGGCGTATCGCATGACATCATCACCGACAACGGATCAAACTTCATCTCCGAAGAATTCCAGGCCTTCTGCGAAGGCCTCGGGATCAATATCACGTATGCCTCAGTGGCGCACCCGCAAACAAACGGGCAAGTGGAAAAGGCCAACGTCCTAATCGGCGCCGGCATCAAGAAGCGTCTCATGAGCTCACTCGAGCACAAAGCTGGAAACTGGACGAAAGAGCTACCATCTATCCTGTGGAGCTTACGGACTACGCCAAACAGCTCCACCGGCTACACACCGTTCTTCATGGTGCACGGAGCTAAGGCTGTGCTACCAGCCGAAGTACGCCACCAGGCTCCACGAGTCGTCTCTTACAGCAAAGCCGAATCCACGGCTGCACTCGAAGATGTCGTCGACACACTCGACGAAGCACGGGATATAGCAGCAGCTAGATCCGTGGTGTACCAGCAAAGTCTCCGCAACTATCACAGCCGCCGGCTGCAGTCGCCGTCGAAGGAGACCTCGTCTTGCGACTCAAGCAAAAGCGACCGAACAAACTCGATTTGCCATGGGAAGGACCCTATGTCATCACCGAAGTCATCCCAGGTGGCGCCTATCGCCTCAAGCACGTGGAGTCTGGAGTCGCATACTCCAACCCGTGGAACGTCTCGCACCTGCGACGATTCTACCCATAACAATGGGCAGTGTACCCCCCTTTACTCTCAATAAGGCTTACAGCCAAGGCTACTCAGCCGAACCATGTACCTCCTTCATTACGATGCAAATAAAAGCTAAGTGTCTCGTCCCCAACCTTCGGTTGACCATTTCTCTGCAATTTTACTACATGCTACATACGCACTCGGGGGCTCCCCCCACCTCACGATTTCATCGACTGAGGACAAAACGTGTACACCTGAGTAGCTGACCACGTCAGGCAAACGAAAAGGGCACGTACTAAATCAAAGCACTGCGTGCTCGGGGGCTCCCCCCACCTCACGATATCATCGACTGAGGACAAAACGTGTACACCTGAGTAGCTGACCATGTCAGGCAAACGAAAAGGGCACGTACTAAAGCACCGCGTGATCGCTTACAAGCGAACCTTTACAACAAAGGGCACATACACGCCCAGCCGCAATATACAAATTTTACATCTATCTGTTTATTTTCAGGTCCTACCTATTCTGAAGAATAACCTGAGCACGCTGCTCAAACAAATCTACAATCTGTTTGGCATACTGCCTTACAGCCGTGTAATGCGGATGCATATTCCACTCGCCACCATCTGGTCGAGGAGGTGGCCCAGTCGCCACAGCAGCCAAATCTACATCAGGGCGGTGCACCCTCACAAGAGACAAGGCAGCCTTCACCCCTGCGACGAGCTGCTGCCGCACCAGCTCTTTGACATTGCTGGCACTCCGAAACTTCGCCAGAAGACCTGCAAGGGTCGTCGGCACGCCATCCAACGGAAACATGACATGCAGCACCGAGGACAGCGATATGCACTTTGGCGCGGAGCACCCGCGAAACCTGGTAGACACGATCCTGCACCGTCGCCAAAACTATGGCGCGATCGCGATCCATCCAGAAGAAGCCGCCGGCTTCCATGTCCTATTGAGTCAAGCAATTGACTCGAACAGAAATGCGCTCCTTTTCTTCCCTCGGAGCAAGATTCGCACCTGCGACAACAGCACAGAACAAGAGTAAGGCCAGCAGGCTCACCCGAAGGACTGAGCTACAACCCGAAAGACGGATCAACTTACATTGCAGCTGCTCGGACAGCCGACCCAGCTCCGCCATCAAGTACACCTCTCTGGCTGCACTACGATCTGCTTTGGACTTCCAAACATCAGCGCGACCGCGCAACCCAAGCAAATCTCTCTCCAAACTGCGCACGCGATCTCGAAGAAATGCGAGATGCGAGGAATCATCCAATGATACTCGCAAAGGCCTTTCGGATGACGTGTCAACCGGGTCAGCACCCGAAGGAACCTAAAGCAGCAGAAAAAAGAAAGCACACAGATATTCAGCCAAGGGAACAGCTCAACTCGGAGGAATTCATTAAATTAAGACCACTGCGTGGCACAAGGATGGTGCTACAAAAGATATTTACAGCAAAAGTAAACTACATGCTACCCTACATATCCTATGCCTAAGGAGTAGGACACCGAGTCACCTTAGAGCCAGACTGCCTAGCTTTGGCCTCATTGCCAGCGCATGGTACTCGAACGACAAGTCAATGAGCTTGGGCCCATATCGTCTGCAACGAGCGGAGTAGGCGGCGAAGGCTACCTCGGATCCATCCGCCGTCGGCATCCGAGAAGTGATCTGGGGCAAGTCCAGCTCCCCGCCGCCATGGCCATCGCCACCGGACGGACGCGCCAATGCCCATACGCTTGCGCTTATGCAGCTGCGGTAGCCGGTAAGAGCCTCTGCCAGGGCACCCACGTCTTCAAGGGATGCGCCCTTCGGGAAGAGCTCCTGGTAGAAGCGACCAAGGACCTCCTTCGCCTTGGCAAGGGAGTTGACGACGGTGCTGCAGCGGTCTTCGACCGCTACAGTGGCATCATCCAGAGCACTCCCGTTCTCCAGAGCATCATGGTCGAACTCGATACTCATGCATCTGAGACAAAAAGACGAATACATGAAGAAAGTTAACATAGAAGAAGACCCGCAGAAAAAGGAGAAGTGCAAAAGCAAAAACTCACCCGAAATAGCCTTGGCAGCAGCCATGAGCTTCTCCGCCGCCCCCCTCTCACGACCTGCGGCTTCCTGCTGCAGACGCTCTTTCGCTTCGGCTGCCTTCGTCAGCTCCAGCTCAAGGCGCTCTTTCGCCTCAGCGGCAGCTTCGGCCTTCTGCTCCGATTGGCCAAGGCTCTTCTTCAGAGCATCAACCTCACGGAGAGAGTCATTATGCTCCTCTTCATTCACAAACAAGCAAGTGTCAACAAACAAGACCAGGACAAATAAGCCAAGTACTACAAGGCAGACGAATACCTTGCAGCTGCCGCAGTTTCGCCTCTAGCGTCAGGCGCTCCTCCACCAGCCGCTTGTCCTCTCGGACACAAGGCTACAGGAAAAGGCAATAGCAGTAAGAGCAGGACTTGGGGGCTACGCCCAAAACAAAGAAGCAAACACAACATCAGCACACGAAGACGCCCGGGGGCTCCCCCGTGACAGGAAGCAGAAAAACTTACGTGCTCCGAAGGCGAACCCGCAGGCCCGCCTGCGAAATTCTGAGGCGCAACCACCAGCCTCTCCTGCACAGGAGGATCCGGAGCGGCGCCACCCGAAGTCGCCATCGCCTGCGGAGGAGGCGACGCAATGTTCGACTCTCCCATCATCTCGCCCGCTCCATCACTAGAGCCGTCGGAGGATTGCCTGCATACGAATCAATCAACACAGGCGCCAAAATAACAAGCGAACAAAAGACAACAGTGGCAACAAGAACACTTACGAGCCCAACGCGCTCAGGTCGAAGATAGGAGAAGCCCTCCAGGCCCTCTTCTCCTCCTTCTTCTCTTCCTTCTTCCGCTTTGCTGGCGGGTGCGGAGCAACAGCTCGCACAGGAACGGCAGGAATAGGAGAGGAAGAACCCCCCTGAACATCATCATGACGCTCAAGATCCCGAGGATTCCTGGGAGTCGGAGGAGTCGAGGCATCCGAAGACTCGCTCGAGCTCCGTGATCGCTTGCTCGAATGGTCCTCACTCGATTCGTCGGCATCCTCCGCCGGAGATCGCACCGACAGAAGCTCAGACACGGAATCCACCACTTCATTATCCGGGGCATTCGGATACCTTTCGGGCAATGGTGGTTCCATGCCCGGCACTTTGAAGCTCTGCAACAGAAAAAGGAACTTTGTTAGCAAACAAAGGAAAAAGTACACAGCTGACAAAAATAAAAGGGAAGCACTACGTGCGCAAATCTACACCTTCGGCACGACCAACGTCGAAGAAAAGGGAGGAGTCAGCGACTTCCCCAGGATTTTTTCGTCGGCCTTGAACTTCAACAGCACGCGAAGATCCTTGTCAAGGTCCACCTCGGAGATCTTTTCATTCGAAACCCTCGTCGGATCACGGCGCCCAGAGTAAAGAAACATCGGGTGCGCTCTCGCCTGGAGAGGCTGCACCCGACGCTCAAGAAACGTCCGGATGATGTCGACACCGTTCACCTCCTTCTAAGGAATCAATTGGAGCTCCTCCACCCGATGGTACAAGGCCTCTATCTCCGCCACCTCACCTTCTAAGATCTGATTTTTCCAGGATCTTTTCTTCACAATCAACTGGGAGGGGTCAAAAGGAACGAGACCAAAATCTTGCCTAGGCAGCACGGATTCACGGATGTAAAACCATTTCCTTCGCCAGTACTGGACAGATTCAGACATGGAGAAGGAAAAGAATTGGACATCGGGACTAAGAGAGATGATGAAACCCCCAATGGGGTACACACCATCCGAACCAGACTGCCTCCTCACGGAATACAGCTTCCGGAAGAGGCCAAAATGCGGCGCAATGCCAAGCCAACACTCGCAAAGCGTGATAAAACACGCAATGTGGAGAAGGGAGTTGGGAGACAGATGATGGAGTTGAACCCCATAGAAAAAGAGCAGCCCACGAAGGAAATCATGGACTGGATACGCAAACCCACGCAAAACGAAGGCGATAAACATAACCCGATACCCAGATGGGGGACGGGGGATTACCTCATTGCCGGGGAGCCTCACGGCCGTCGTATCCTGCGCAATCAGGCTCCGCTCGCGCAGCTTGCGGAGATCACTCTCTCGCGTCTCTGATCGCCGCCAGCCACCATCGGTGACACGAGCAGCGGCGGCGCCCTTCTTGCCTCCGGCAGCGCTGGTCCCAACTGCAGATGAGGATTTCTTCTTCCCCGTGGCGCTACGGCGATGGTGGCGTTGCCAACAACGAAGACAAAGGAAATGCGAAAGGAACTCTCAGCACGCAGCAAGAATCGCTCGAGCGCAAAGGAGGCAGTAAAACGCAAGAACTGGTGCGGTGAAAACAGACCAAGATTTCACTAAGGATTATAACAGCAAAAGACGACGCACGCTGGCCGTCCATCGAGAAGACCTAACGCCAACGGCAGATCTGGTCGTACACGTGTCAACACCAAAACGAACCGTCGTTCCCACGACGTCCACTACGCGCGGAAATCGAGGAAACGCCGTAATCATCTCCACGCCGCGCGTGACCGGTCAATTCAAAGTCAGGAAGTGGGACCCACACTTCGTCAAGTCAAGTCATCTCTGGCGCAGCAGACGCTTGAGGTCATCGATCGTCTGCACTGATGTCATCAAAAGCTATACTAGCACCAACTTCGGCTATAAAGCTAAGAGTACTCACTCGAATCTATGATTCGACTAAATACTTGGGGGCTACTCCTATCAGGAGCGCTGGTCACGCACCCGATGTACTTCCGGGTCAGCGGTACGCCCACAAGATTTTTTCTACTACAGTTACATAATACAAGACTCGAGTCTCTGCCCGAGTCTACGACTCCGCCAGACACTCGGGGGCTACTCCAAACTGGAGCAATGGTCGTTCACACACAAAGATCTTCGAGTCCCACGTCGAGTCTACGACTCCACTACGGACTCGGGGGCTACTCCCATAGGGAGGATGGATTCAAGCATCCGAAAATTTTCGAGTCCTGCGGACTTAATGATTGAAACAATGCCTGAACTAAAAGTCTCCGTTTGAGTCTACGACTCAAACAGACACTTGGGGGCTACTCTCAAAGGGAGCGCTGGTCGCGCACCCTATGAACTCTTCGACTGCGATCCTTCGGATCAGCATGCAAAACTTTTTTGGCAACTCCGCCCTAATTAACGCTAAGTGAGCAACGACCTCCTTGGCCACCCGAAGCACCTCCACGGTGACAAACATTCGGATGCTGTGTGTGCGACACAAAGATAAGACCTACAGATATCATCTGATGGCCTGGCAACGACCGATCAAGGCTTCTGCTAGTATAAATCCATGCCAACAGGCGTGATGAAAAATCCCGACGGACGCGTTGGGTACATCATTTAAAAACACTGGAATTCCACTCCTGTAAGTCCTCCGCGGCCTGAGTCGAATTATGCCAGCATATGTTCCGGGTTCGAGTCGAGGGACTCGCACCTAAAGAAGATCGTGTTGTTTTGTCCTAAGACGATTAACTGACCCTGATCTGTCGGGTGAGTCAGGCACACGCATCAACAATCCCTACACATTCTCTTGAAAGACAGAGCTACACCCGAAAGACTGAAGAGTCCTCAGCCGAATCTACGATTCAACTGATCACTCGGGGGCTACTGACATGGTTATACCCGACGGGTACATAACTTCAGCATACCTGGTCCAGCCCAAGGAAGGCCCACAGCAGACATACGCTGGCCCACGAAGATTTTCGGGTGGCCAAGGCCCATGACGCCTTCGGATCCTTGGAGAGCAAGACTAGAGTTCGAATACAACTTGTAACCTACTCGTATCGGTACCTGAGACCTAGCCTCCCCATATATAAAGGCTAGGAGGGTCCAACGAGAGAGACACCCAACAACGATTACACCCCGTGATTACGACATACACACCTCCATGCCAGATCGAATCTGCGCACCCCTGTAACCTTCGGTTCCGCCATAATAAAAGAGCAGACAAGCAGGCGTAGGGTTTTCCCTCCGGGCACGAACACAGGTAAATCTCGTGTCCCCTGGTTGCTTGTCTGTTAACCGTGCCACGATCTCCAGCATCCCCATCTTCTCCAAAACCCAAGTCCATAACAATGGGCATTGACGAGATCAAACCTCGTCACTTGGGCTTTGGTTGGTTTGGCTGCTGGCTGTTGTGATTGGTTTAGCTGCTGGCTGCTGAGCTTGATGTGTAAGAGCAAGAAGATGAGGTTGTGGTGCTTGCCTACGGCTATGTTGAGTTGTTTTCTGTTGTTGGGTTGTTGCTAGGGTGCTGACAGCACACACCATGCAATCTGGTGTGTGTGTGCTGCCTGTGTGCTTGCTGTGCACTTGTGGATATGTTCAGAATTTTGAAATTGACTGTTATGTGGTTACTTTTACCTGGCTGGTGAAACTTGCCCCTCTTTGCTGTCATTTAACTTATGGCTTAAAATTATGAAAGATCCATTCTTTCATATTGGTGAAACTTGCCCCTTTTATAAAATTACTCAATGATGAATCTTGATCAGTGCACCTCACTGACAAGTCTGAGAGTAATACCATTCTAACCTTAACCTTCTTTATTTTTATTTGTGTTTGTTTCGCAGGTACCAGATTTGAAGATCAAGACTTTAGTTTAGGTTTTTCTCTTTTTATAGAACAGTCACTTGTAATATTTCTCTGATTAATTGTAATCATTAATTTATTGTTTTGTACTTTTTATTTACTACTGTAAAATATTTCTAATAAGTTACATTCTGTAACTCATTTATTGAATAATGTTTTGGAATCAATATTCATTATATGGGTTCATTTATTATTTAAAGCTTGAGTCATTGATTGTTAACTCTTGACTAAATCAAATCACTCAAATCTAATTCTAAATCCTTTTGAATTATAAATTCAAACATTCAAGTATTAAATTCAAATTTCATTTCCTAAAACCATAAATCCACAAAGATCATAGAAAAGTCTATAACAATCATTCTTTAAGACTAAACCTATTCTAAAAGCATGAAAGAAACCTTGATCACTTTAGGTTTTTATTTGGCGAAAAATTTACCCCCATTTCCTTAGATGAATGCATGCAATGCTTCAAATTACTTAATCTACCCTTCGTTAGTTCCTATACGCTGGGATGTTACAATACCCCTGTCATAGAGGGGGATCAATCCTTCGATCTCAAAACCTAGATAATCATCCACCATTGTTCCCTCGCGAGACACCGCGATCAATACAACAAAGCAAGAGTAGGGCTTTACCTCCTTATGTGGGTCCTGAACCTGGGTAAAAACCCATGTGTCTACTCTCGGTCATGTGCGCGCTCCACCATCGGTCTTGTCGTTGAGAAGGACAGAACGCGTGATTCAGCCCCCTCTCGAACTTAGAGCTAGTTGGACCCCTTGTTCCTTGACATGACTAAATTCTCCGGTAGTGTTCCCTAAGAATTTATATTTGTGTAATAGTGAGGTTATACTCCAGCTCCTGTGAGCTTTGAAACCCTCGTGTTGGCTTGTTCCAACACTTTGCTTTTTATTTTGATTTTTGCTTTCATTTTTCTTTCGTTTTTTGTTTCTTATCTTTTTAACTTGCTTGTTCGTTAGTTTTTCAATTCTTTAATCCCCGTTCTCAAAAATAAAAAAAGATTGTCCCTTTTATCCTTTTCGTGAAAGTGGATTTGCAAATTGCCTCTTTGCTTCAATATTATTATGAGAGTGATTTAATTTGAGTTTTGAAGGAACACATCCGAATAAGGAAGAGAATTATGAAGTCACTCATGAGAGGTATGTCCAATTTCTAAAACTTCAGAAATTTGAAAGTTTTTTCCTAGTTAGTTGATATTTTCAGATGTTATGCTAGCGGGAGTAATTCGAAATAGTTAGAGTAGATATTTTTATTTGTATGGATAATTAGTTGTGGAAGATTTTTCTCTAGTTCTTGTAATTAACCGAGTCTTGCCTTGGAAATAATATTTCCAACAAGTACAACAATAAAAAGTCTCCAATTTAAGACTTGTTTGTTCAGTGATTGTCTTAAGAGTTTAACTTTGAAGATACTTAAAATCATAATTATTTTGATAGACTTGATGGAACTATTGAAAGAAGTTGTTTGATTGAAATGAAGTCTAGTGGTAATTATGATTCATGCCAAATCTAAACGATGTGGGTCAGAAGAAAGTGATACTATTTAAAGCTTATTTATATATTTTTGATGTATACCTGTGGATGCCAACAAATCCGCTGGCCTACGAACGATCAATGCTACAACCCCTGATTTTGGCTATTGAGTTGACGACATGGGTATCACCTATTACCATAATGGGAAAAAGTATTGGTACTCTTAAAGGATGTGAAAAATGTCGCTAAAATATCACTCAATAATCCTTGTTGGAAACTACTTCGAAATACATAAAGATTTGTTGGGTCGTGAGAAATAAATCTCATGAACAGCTCCGCAGGATCCCCACGAACTCCTTTGCCAGATCCCCACAAACTCCTTTGTCTCCACTGCCGCACATGCAACGCCTCTACCGGTATCCACAAGTACATGAAGGAGAACGGGTAGGGGATTTCTAGATATTGTCTATCCCGATTTTGGAGTGGAAAAAGTGATGGCTAGGTTAGGTACTATCCCTTGTTGCTGAACTTATATACATTCCTAGTTGGGCTCAACTCTTTAGGCCCATATAGACTGTACCCAAACTACCACATGGATCTAATCCACATGGGCTCCTTGCCCTTAAGTGTGTGACCCTATAGGTTCACGTACACCTGGACACGACATGAGCTACACCGCCAAGTATCCTGTCATGGCTTTGAGTCCAACTCACTCCCATGAACACTCGATATCAAGTCGATAGATGGTAGCAGCCTCAAGCAAGATGTGCCAACTGCCGTAAAGTCAGGAAGACAACCTTCAATGTGAGTTTCGTCCAAGTCCCTTTGCCACACAATATACCTTGTCAAGATATAGGCGAGTAGTTGTCATCCCTTTAATAGCTCGACTCTCTTCTCGTTTCGTGGTATACGATTCACTGGACTAACACTTAGTTTGTCGACTCCTCAGTTAACACTTAATTGAGTTGTGCATGGCCATGATTATGAATCATATCACACAAGAGGGCCCAGAGAATATCTCTCCATTATGTAGGGGCAAATGCCATCTTGGTAATCCATGTCATGCAGCTTGATTCACAACCAACCCGAACTCTACATTAGAACTGCCCATTTACGGAACAACATTTTATAAAACCTAAGTTGGCAATCCACAACTCGGATCATGCGATCACCTCAGGTCAAAGGATTCCATTGCCTGAGAATACAAATGACAACATGCTTGTTGAATCTCAACCATGGGTCAGTCCATGTCACATCCCAAAATTTTCCAAATTTTGTAATGTGAAAAAATAAATAAATAAATAAAATAAATAATTGTTGAAATTTAGGGTGAAAAGAAACTTTTTGATTTCAAATGGAAACATTAAAACCCATCTTGAACAAACTTTGAACAAAAAGGAATCCAACAAAATTCAAATCAAGTTAAATGCATTCATTAAGAATGAATTTTAAAATTTAAACACTTGGAAAAGTAAACCAAAACCCTAAAACCCTAATGGAAGAAAATCATTTACAAGATTACTCTAAGCCTATGGATTTGATCCATATAAAAATTTGTCAACAAGCATTTATAAATGATCAGACATGATAAACAAAAATATTATGAAACCATAGAAATCGATTTCATTCAATTTGGAACCATGGATAAAATCTTATGCATTTAATAAGATAAAGAAATTAAATTTCAAAGCTAACAGAGCCCCTGTCTAAAATCCATACCAAATTGAGAGAAAAATAATCCTAAAGAGATTTAAAATGATAAACAAATATTAAATAAAATTATAAAAATTGGAATCACCAATTTTGGATCTATAAATAAAAAGATATGGATTTTATAAGACAAAGAAAGAAATAAATAAATAAATAAGGAATACCTAAAAGCCAAATTAAATCTTGGCCAAATCCATAAGAAAATGGAATAAATATAATCCAAATCCAAATGAAATTAAAGGGATAAAGAATATTCAAATAAAATAAAATGGCCTTAACCAAATTCTATTCCATTTGATTAAAGATAAAATCCCTCATAAGAATGATTAAATCAATCATGGGAAAATAATAAATGGAATTTTCCCAAGTGGAATAAAATCTATTTAATTAACTTAAATGGAGTAAAAGAATCATTTAAATAAAATTTTATATGTATTTAAAACCATATTTGATTTCATTGGAATAAAGACATTTGCCCAAATTAAATGATTAATAACCATATTAAAATAGTTTAACACCCTATTAAATAAATAAAACCTACTAAAAAGATTTAGGGAAAAATTAGAATTCAAATAAAGAGTTTGAAAATATATTTAATCTTATTTGAATAAAAGACAAGTGCCCACTTTTAAATAAAATGTAAGCCATAAAATAATAAAATAATTATTCTAAAATGGACTTAAAATACCTATTTAAAACAGTATATAAATATACTAAACATTTGAAAAAGGTTTGAATAATAAATCTGAATTCAAATAATAGTTTGAATTCAAAACAGAAAAAGAAAATACAAAAAGAAAAATGAAACAGAACAAAAAATGGAGAAGAAGCAGCCCAGCCCAGCTAAGCCCAGCAGACCCAGCAACCAGCCCAACCCCCTCTCCACGCGAAACGTTTTCCTACTCGCGTTTGAACCCGCATCGTCACTGACCACTGGACCCCACCGCACCTCTCTCTCTCTCTCGCTTCCGCCGGGCCCCACAGCCAGGTCATCATCGTCTTCACCCTGCGATGAACATGCCTTTCCCTCTGACTATTTCTTCCGCGTTTAAATTCGAATCAATACGAGTTATTCTACGAATTAAATCCCCCTCGCGATCATTCTCGTTTAACCACCTCCCTCTCCCCTCCCTTTCCCCTCAGACATTGCTGCAAGAGAGCCCCTAGGACGTCCCCATTTCCGCTTGGACCACCGCTGTCCCCGACGCATTCCGGCGATGATTCCGGCCAACCCACGCCGCCCCTTGCTCCCTGGCGCATACCAGCTTACTCTCTATCGCTAGGCGCATCTCTCGGTACCTCCCTCAAGCCCGCTCATGCTCTGTAGCCTCGACAACTTATTCACCAGCGCAGCGCCGCCGTCTGCCGCCACTTCGGCGATACCCCCAGGTAGCATCTGACCTTCCCTCTTCTTCTCCTTCACATGCGCGTATTCACCACGACTCGGCGCATCTAACAGTGCTTCCCTTTTTCTCTTGCATGCATGGTTGCCTCGTCACCGTCTTCAACACAGCGTGCCCGAGCCAGTGAGGATCTCCGGCCAGCAATCCACTTCGACTCCGTGCGCCCCTTTGCCAACCAAGCACACCTTGAGCTTCAGGACGAAGAGGCGAACTCGGTGAGCTATCCTCCCTCTCCCACGCTTCCTGTATCGCCGGCACCGTCCATGTCTGACCGCGCCGCCGCCAGCGTCGCCCATTCCTGGTCACACGGGCTGCAGCCGTTGGATCTTGATCGCATGAATAGGATAGAATCACTTAAGCCAAGGGGTACGCTAGATCTGTGCTGCACGGTCTTATTTAAATCCAATTCACCATGTTAGCTGATCCGTGCGAACCGATACCGACAAATCAGAACATGACGCGTGGACAACCTTTGACTTAAAAACCAGATTTTGTTCTATGAAATGTTCAAATTTGCAAAAATCATAACTTTTGATCCACACGTCCAAATTTTGGAAATTTTATATCAATGGAATCCGAAAAACAAATACTTTCTAACCATGTACTTTGTTTAGTAAATTGCTTCTCTAAACTTAGTTGTTTTTGCAGAAAATTATGTAGGCATAATTTGAATATAAAATTATTCTAGAAATATTTTTAGGGTGAAATCTTTGGCAAATGGTTTGTTCTGAACCCACTGACCATAGAGATCAACTTGTGGATTTAAAAACATATTTTGTGAAGCTAAAGAATAAATCTTTGAATAAAAGCATTTCTATCTAAATAAAAATATTGATTATGTTTTAAAAATACTTTTTGAGTAAAACCTTTTGAAAATGGTTGCAATTAAACTCTCTGACCCTAAACACCAAGTTTTAGGATTTAAAAATATACTTGATGAACCCTAGAAAATTATTACTTTGCTAAAAGGAATTTCTAACAAAATAAAATATTGCTTTGGTATAAAAATGGTTTATAGATAAAACCTTTTGCAAATGGTTTTAATATAAAACACTTGACCTTAAAACACTAACATTTGTGTTTAATAATATATTTGTCTAACACTAGGAATTATTATATTGATTTAAATCATTTCTAACAAAACAAAAATGATTTAAAGTAGCCATTTTACTAACTTGTTTCCAAATGGCTTTACCACTTTTATAAATGACCAATAGGTGTTTCATAATGTTTATAACCTATTATAAACCACTTTTCCAACTAAAACAATCTTGGGCATGCTTGCATGCATTGCTTTGTTTTTATTATTATATGTGAAGAAATTGCTGGAATGGTAGATTGAATTTGTGCCTTGATTGAATTGTAGTGGAAATTGAAGAGTGTGACTATTGCAAGATCAAGGAGTAAACTTATAATCACTACCAAAAAGTCAAGTGGTGCTTCATACTTTTGTCCCAATATTTTGGCTATGCATTCTAAATATTTTGTATAGGGCTTGCATGATAATTTTTGCTAAGTATCTATATGCTATGCTTGGGAAATCCTAGTAGTTGTAGAATTGTTAGAATTTTCTCTAAGTTAAGATACTTTCTATTGCCATGCTTAGCCTAGCTAGTAGCAACCAAGGGTGGATTATATACACATGCTCTGGAAATAATTCTAAGTCTTTGACTTATGTTTTGCTTAATAAAACAACTAAGTGAATGGAACACCTGGGTGGAATGGTGGATTGGTTTGTGTTGTGTGGTTACACAAGGCCCATTTCTATGGTTTACCTTGTGTATCTCACTTGTGGAATGCCACCTAGGAACAAAGAGATTTGAGATGTCAAATGTTGAGAAGCTTCAAGTGCAGCCAGTTGGCATTATGGGCTCTGCCTGGATCATATAGGTTGCAATAACTTAGCCAAATGGACAGTTGGTGGTAGGGTATGATAGGTTGGAGCGCGTCCATTCTGGTCTAAGGGAAGGCTTCTGAAAGATCTTGTCTCGATGCATGTCGAGTCTTGTGGGGAAAGTGCACCACCTCTTGAGAGAGTAAAATCTAAGTACTTAGTCGTGTCCCCGGCAATAGACAATTTGAGAATCAAGACATGGAAGCTATCAAGGATATCCTCATCCCAATTTCTAAGTTAAAAACTTGTGGTTGAACAAGGGTTAAAGGATCACCAATTTCTATTGGTAGATGCCTTGGGTGATTTTGACAAACAAAAACTTAGTGTTTTCAAATGATAAGGAAAATCTATTTTGAGCAAAGCAAGCCTAAACTCCAAATAGCCAAATGCATATAGATGATAGTTACCACTATACTACCATAGTATCACTTGCCAATACAATTCAAATGTATTGACCCTTGTGGTTGTAACTTATTATGTTGCAGGTTTGTTTGATGTTAGTGAAGTGTGTTGATTAGGATTCCAAGTCTACAACCAACATGATTGCTTGTGGCACTTTGAAGATGAAGGACTCCATGCTATAGTTATATGTGCTGCATTGTAATGAGATAGCCAAATGAGCTATGTAAGATGTAATGAATTATTTTATTCCTGGTTATAAAGTTGTATTATGACCTTGCTTTCTTGATATTACATCTTAACTGTGGATGCTAGCTATTGATCTAGGGACTAGCATTGCAATCACAGGGACCTCTACCTTATCAAAGGTTGGGACCTCTACAGATGGTATCAGAGCCTAGTTGCCTTGAGCCAACTTGTAACCTCTAGCCTCCCCAAATCTTGGGACGAGATTTCTTTTAAGGGTGGTAGCCTGTCACATCCCAAATTTTTCCAAATTTTGTAATGTGAAAAAATAAATAATTGTTGAATTTTAGGGTGAAAACAAACTTTTTCATTTCAAATGGAAACATTAAAACCCATCTTGAACAAAATTTTAAAAAAAAGGATTCCAACAAAATTCAAATCAAGTTCAATGCATTCATTAAGAATGAATTTTAAAATTTAAACACTTGGAAAAGTAAACCAAAACCCTAAAACCCTAATGGAAGAAAATCATTTCCAAGATTACTCTAAGCCTATGGATTTGATCCATATAAAAATTTGTCAACAAGCATTTATAAATGATAAGAAATGATAAACACAAATATTATGAAACCATAGAAATTGATTTCATTCAATTTGGAACCATGGATAAAATCTTATGAATTTAATAAGATAAAGAAATTAAATTTCAAAGCTAAAGAGCCCCTGTCTAAAATCCATACAAAATTGAGAGCAAAATAATCCTAAAGAGATTTAAAAGGATAAACAAATATTAAATAAAATTATAAAAATTGGAATCACCAATTTTGGGTCTAGAAATAAAAAGATATGGATTTTATAAGACAAAGAAAGAAAGAAATAAATAAATAAGGAATGCCTAAAAGCCAAATTAAATCTTGGCCAAATCCATAAGCAAATGGAATAAATATAATCCAAATCCAAATGAAATTAAAGGGATAAAGAATATTCAAATAAAATATAATGGCCTTAACCAAATTCTATTCCATTTGATTAAAGACAAAATCCCTAATAAGAATGATGGGAAAATAATAAATGGAATTTTCCCAAGTGGAATAAAAGTTATTTAATTAACTTAAATGGAGTAAAAGAATCATTTGAATAAAATTTTATATGGATTTAAAACCATATTTGGTTTCATTAGAATAAAGATATTTGCCCAAATTAAATGATTAATATCCATATTAAAATACTTTAAATAATTCAAAGTGAATTATTTAACTCCCTATTAAATAAATAAAACCTACTGAAAAGATTTAGTGAAAAATTAGAATTCAAATTAAGAGTTTGAAAATATATTTATTCTTATTTGAATAAAAGACAAGTGCCCACTTTTAAATAAAATGTAAGCCATAAAAGAATAAAATATTCTAAAATGGACTTAAAATACCTATTTAAAACAGTATATAAATATACTGAACATTTGAAAAATGTTTGAATAATAAATCTGAATTCAAATGATAGTTCGAACCCGCATCGTCACTGACCGCTGGACCCCACCGCACCTCTCTCTCTCGCTGCTGTCGGGCCCCATAGCCAGGTCATAATCGTCTTCACCCCGCGATGAACATGCCTTTCCCTCTGACTGTTTCTTCCGCATTTCAATTCGAATCAATACGAGTTATTCTACGAATTAAATCCCTGACCCCCGCCCGCGATCACGCTCGTTTAAACACCTCCCTCTCCCCTCCCTTTCCCCTCAGACTCCGCTGCAAGAGAGCCCCTAGGCCGTCCCCATTTCCGCTTGCACTGTCGCTGTCCCCGACGCATTCCGGCGATCCCACGCCTCCCCTTGCTCCCTGGCGCATACCAGCTTACTCTATATCTCCAGTCGCATCTCTCGGTACCTCCCTCAAGACCGCGTGTGCTCTGTAGCCTCAGCAACTTCTTCACCAGTGTAGCGCTGCCGTCTGCCTCCACTCCGGCAACACCCCTAGGTAGCATCTGACCTTCCCTCTCCTCCTCCTTCACACACGCGTACTCACCATGAATCGGCGCATCTAACAGTGCTTCCCTTTTTCTCTTGCGTGCAGGGTAGCCTCATCACCGTCTTCAACAGAGCGTGCCCGAGCCAGTGAGGATCTCCGGTGAGCAATCCACTTCGACTCCGTGTGCCCCTTCGCCAACCAAGCACACCTTGAGCTTCAGCACAACGAGGCGAACTCGGTGAGCTAATCCTCCCTCTCCCGCGCTTCCTGTATCGCTGGCACCGTCCACGTCTGACCGCGCCGCCGCCACTCGCCGCCGCCAGCGCCGCCCATTCCTGGTCACACGCGCTGCAGGCGTTGGATCTTGATTGCATGGATAGGATAGAATCACTTAAGCCAAGGGGTACGCTAGATCTGTGCCGCACGATCTTCTTTAGATCCAACGCACCACGTTAGTTGATCCGTGCGAATCCGTACCGACAAATCAGAACATGACGCGTGGCCAGCCTTTGATTTAAAACTCAGATTTTGTTCTATGGAATGTTCAAACTTGCAAAAATCATAACTTTTGATCCACACGTCCAAATTTTGGAAATTTTATATCAATGGAATCATAAAAACAAATACTTTCTAACCATGTACTTTGTTTAGTAAATTACTTCTGTAAACTTAGTTGTTTTTGCAGAAACTTGTGTAGGCATAATTTGAATATAAAAATTATTCTAGAAATGTTTTTAGGGTGAAATCTTTGGAAAATGGTTTGTTTTGAACCCACTGACCATAGAAACCAGATTGTGGATTTAAAAACATATTTTGTGAAGCTAAAGAATAAATCTTTGAATAAAAGCATTTCTAGCTAAATAAAAATATTGATTATGTTTTAAAAATATTTTTTGAGTAAAACCTTTTGAAAATGGTTGGAATTAAACTCTCTGACCCTAAAAACCAAGTTTTAGTATTTAAAAATATACTTGATGAACCCTAGAAAATTATTACTTTGCTAAAAGGCATGTCCAGCAAAATAAAATATTTCTTTGGTATAAAAATGGTTTATAGGTAAAACCTTTTGCAAATGGTTTTAATATAAAACACTTGACCTTAAAACACTAACATTTTTGTTTAATAGTATATTTGTCAAACACTAGGAATTATTACCTTGATTTAAATCATTTCTAACAAAACAAAAATGATTTAAAGTAGCCATTTTACTAACTTGTTTCCAAATGGCTTTACCACTTTTATAAATGACCAATAGGTGTTTCATAATGTTTATAACCTATTAGAAACCATTTTTCCAAATGGCTTTGTTTTTATTATTCTATGTGAAGAAATTGCTGGAATTGTAGATTGAATTTGTTCCTTGATTGAATTGTAACGGAAATTGAAGAGTGTGACTATTGCAAGATCAAGGAGTAAACTTATAATCACTACCAAAAAGGAAAGTGGTGCTTCATACTTTTGTCCCAATATTTTGGCTATGCATTCGAAATATTTTGTATAGGGCTTGCATGATAATTTTTGCTAAGTATCTAAATGCTATGCATGGAAATCCTAGTAGTTGTAGAATTGTTAGAATTTTCTCTAAGTTAAGATACTTGATATTTCCATGCTTAGCCTAGCTAGTAACATCCAAGGGTGGATTACATACACATGCTATGGAAATAATTCTAAGTCTTTGAGTTATGTTTTGCTTAATAAAACAACTAAGTGAATGAAACACCTGGGTGGAATGGTGGATTGGTTTGTGTTGAGTGGTTACACAAGGCCCATTTCTATGGTTTACCTTGTGTATCTCACTTGTGGAATGCCACCCAGGAACAAAGAGATTTGAGATGTCAAATGTTGAGAAGCTTCAAGTGCAGCCACTTGGCATTATGGGCTCTTCCTAGATCGTATAGGTTGCAATAACTTAGCCAAATGGACAATTGGTGGTAGGGGATGATAGGTCGGAGCGCGTCCTTTCTGGTCTAAGGGAAGGCTTCTGAAAGATCTTGTCTCGATGCATGTCGAGTCTTCTGGGGAAAGTGCACCACCTCTCGAGAGAGTAAAATCTAAGTACTTAGCCGTGTCCCCAGCAATGGAAAATTTGAGCATCAAGACATGGAAGCTATAAAGAATCTCCTCATCCCAATTTCTAAGTTAAAAACTTGTGGTTGAACAAGGGTTAAAGTATCACCAATTTCTATTGGTATATGCCTTGGGTGATTTTGACAAACAAAAACTTAGTGTTTTCAAATGATAAGGAAAATATATTTTGAGCAAAGCAAGTCTAAACTCCACGTAGCCAACTGCATATACATGATAGTTACCACTATACTACCATGGTATCACTTGCTAATAAAATTCAAATGTATTGACCCTTGTGGCTGTAACTTATTATGTTGCATGTTTGTTTGATGTTAGTGAAGTGTGTTGATTAGGATTACAAGTGTACAACCAACATGATTGCTTGTGGCACTTTCAAGATGAAGGACTCCATGCTATAGTTATTTCTGCTGCATTGTAATGAGATAGCCAAATGAGCTATGTAAGATGTAATGAATTATTTTATTCCTGGTTATAAACTTGTATTATGACCTTTGTTTCTTGATATTACATCTTAATTGTGGATGCTAGCTATTGATCCAGGGACTAGCATTGCAATCACAGGGACCTCTATAGTCCAACTCGCTAAACTCTTTAGCTGAGTCTGTGTAAGTCGGAATATCATCCCCATGCCCATGACAAGTGGAACCGAGTCATCAGCCGACTCTCACATTGGTATAAATTGTGTGTCCAGCACAACCTCAACAACCAAGAACCTCTAGTATGAACAACATGTTTATATAGTTCCATAACCGAATCATGTATTTGATGATATATATCAGATGTTTATACAAGTACAACTTCATAACTTTATGAAAACAATGTGAATATCATCATATATGATTGCGTCTAGGGCATATTCCCAATAGACTCCCACTTGCACTAGAGTTAATCATCCCGACATCACATGTATAGGCATCTAATGCCCATGGCTCTCGTGTGTGTCTCATGCTTAGGATGTGGTAGCGGCTTTGTCAATGGATCTGTAACATTTGTATCCGTGTGTACCTTGCATAACTTGATATCACCTCGATCCACAAATTGGCGAATCAGGTGGTACTGCATGAGTATATTTTTGTTCTTCTGGTATTGTCTAGGTTCGTTGGCTTGTGTAATAACACCATTGTTGTCACAATACTCGGCTAACGGATTGGACGAGCCCTAAACCACACCAAGATCCATGAGTAAATTCCTCATCTAAACAGCTTCCTATGCCGCCTCCGAGGCAGCAATATACTCAGCCTCTGTTGTAGATGCGGACACAGTCTCTTGCTTGGAATTCTTCCAGCTAACAGCCCCTCCTTTTATTACAAACACATATCCAGATTGCAAACGTGAATCATCTAAGTCATTAAGATAACTCGCATCCGTGTAACCCCTTACACTGAGTTCATCTTCACCTCCATAAACTAGGAACACATCCTTAGTCCTTCTCAAGTACTTTAGGATGGTTTTAACCGCTGCACAGTGGATTTCTCCAGGGTCATCCTGCTACATGCTCACAACACTAAGAGCATAGGAAACTTCTGGCCTAGTACAAATCATGGCATACATGATGGATCCAATTGCCGAAGCATAGGGAATCCAACTTTGCTCATCAGTTGTCAAAAGACAATGAGTCTTGCTAAGTTTTACACCATGTGACATTGATAAGAACCCCTTCTTAGATGATTATGTGTTGAACTTCTTCAACACTTTGTCCAAATATGTACTCTGACTCAATCCAATGAGCCACCTAGATCTATCTCTATAGATCCTGATTCCTAGAATGTAAGTTGCCTCACCCAAGTCCATCATTGAGAAACTACTTTCTAGTGATTCATTGGTTTATTGCAACATATGTACATCATTTCCAATCGATAATATGTCATCCACATATAAGATTAGAAAGTTTACTTTGCTCCCACAAAACTTCTTGTATAAACAAGAATCATGATCACTTTTGATGAAGCCAAACAATTTGACTACCTCATCAAAGTGAATGCTCCAACTCTGAGATGCTTGCCTCAACCCATAAATGGATTTCTGAAGTTTGCATACTTTGTAAGCATTATCTAGAATGACAAAACCCTAGGGTTGTATCATATAAACGTCATTGGTAAAATTTCCATCAAGGAAAGCTGTTTTGACATCCAGCCGCCATATCTCATAGTCGAAATAGGTTGTTATAGCTAACATGATCTGAACTGACTTAAGCATCATTACGGGTGAGAAAGTCTCATTATAGTCAACTCCTTGAACCTTTCGGAACCCCTTCGCGACAATCCATTCTTTATAGACAGAAACATTTCCATCCATATTAGTTTTCTTATTAAATACCATTTGCACTCGACGGGTCTTGCAGCATCTGGCAGATCAACCAAGTTCCAAACATTATTTTCATCCATGGAATTTAACTCGGATCTCATGGCTCCAAGCCATGACTCAGAATCAGATCCCACCATCGCTTCCGAATAAGTTGATGGCTCATCACTGTCTAATAGTAATACATCACGAACATTTCGCAATATGGTAGATATTCGTGGTTCTGGTATAGTTGCTGAACTATCTACCACGACCGGCTCAACCTCCAAGTCTTTTGCCGAGATTCTACTAGCCAGTTACTCTCGAACTTCTTTTAGCTGCACCATGCTCCCACTGACTCCCTGACTGAGAAACTCTTTCTTAAGGAAGACAATGTTCCAAGCGACAAACACTTTGCCCTCTTCTCGGTTGTAGAAGTAGTGACCCAAGGTTTCCCTTGGATACCCCACGAAAATACACTTATCCGATTTGGCTGTAAGCTTGTCCGACTAAAGTCGCTTTAAAATGCTTCACAACCCCAAATCTTAAGAAAAGACAATCTTGGCTATTGGCCCGTCCACATCTCATTTGGTGTATTCTCTACCGATTTAGATGGTACTCTGTTTAGTGTGAACGCTGCAGTTTCTAGACAATATCCCCAAATGGTCCGACTCATCATTGATCATACCATGTCCAACAAGGTCCGATTCCACTGTTCTGAGATATTGTTTCTCTACGGCGTTCCCGGCGGAGTGAGTTTAGGAACTATTCCACAACTATTCAGATGGTCATCAAACTCATGGCTCATATATTTGCCTCCTCGGTCTGACCGAAGAAACTTTATTTTCTTGCTAAGCTGGTTCTGTACTTCATTCTAGAATTCTTTGAACGTTTCAAAGGCTTCTGACTTATGTTTAATTAAGTAGATATATCCATACCTACTCAAATCATCAGTGAAGGTAATGAAGTACTCATAACCACCCCTAGTTATCGCGCTCGTTGGACCACATACATCACTATGTACTAGTCCCAACAATTCTGACGTTGTTTAACAACTCTTTGCGAAAGGTGTCTTGGTCATTTTCCCGAGTAGGCAAGATTCGCATGTCTCGAATGACTCCAAGTCGAACAAAGTTAGAAGTCCATCATCATGGAGATTCTTCATGTGTTTCCAACTTGTATGAACAAGCCGATAGTGCCAAAAGTAAGTCATATTCAGATCATTTGGTTTCAACCTTTTAATATTTATGTTATAGACCTACTCACCATAAAGATTCAAAATAAATAACCCATCCTAGATGGGTGCAAAGCCATGAAACATATCATTCAAATATAAAGAACAATCATTGCTATTAATATTATACACAAATACTTGTCTCATCAAATATGAGGTGGAAATGATGTTTCAACTAAGCACTAGAACATAGTAACAATTATTTAGCTCCATTATGAATACGGAAGGAAAATGAAGTTGCATCGTTCCAACATCGATTGCAGCGACTCTTGCTTTGTTGCTGACCCGAATGTCAACCTTGCCTCTTGCTATGCTCCTAGTTCTTATCAGTCCCTGAAACGAGTTGTAGATATGAATGACTGATCTAGTATCATATACCCAAGAACTATTAGGTGCATCAGGAAGATAAATGTCTATAACATTGCACACAAGTGTACCTGAGCTAAAAGTCACACCTTCTCTCTTGGCATTGTCAGCCAAATACTTGTTGATATTCCTCTTCTAGTGACCATCCACCTTGCAATAAAAGCAAGTGGATCCAGCTAAAACAGATGACTTAGTCCTTGAGGAAGCGATTGGGATCAAATCCTAAGCATTACCTTATGACTTAGTCTTCTTATTCTTAGTCCAAGAAATCTTCTTGAATTTAGCATTATTCGGTACCATCAACATTTGAATCGCACCTTTCTTGAGATTAGCCTCTGCCTGCTTGATCATCCGATGTAATTCAGTGAGCTTCTTATTCATACCATGCATGTGGTAGTTCGATACAAACTTACCATATGCACTAGTAAGAGAGATCAGAATTATATCTGTAGCAAACTCTACACTAATGGGGTAGCCAAGCCTTTATAGAGACTACATGTAACCAACCATTTTGATCACATGCAGACTCAGCGGATCACCATCCATAAGATTGCAACTCAGCGAGGCTGGAGAGACTTGATACCTCTATATATTTTCCTGAGCCTAGAACATACTTTTGAGTCTTTCGATCATATTGTAGGACACAACATTATTGAACTTCTATTGCAAGTCCGATTTCATGTGAGAAAGCACAAGACAACTAATATTCATGGACTCATCCTTGGTCCTATGGTAGGCATTAGTTGCAGCAACACTCGCATTCTCATTCAGCTCATCTGGATGTGGGTTATCTAGAACATGGTCCTTCTTTTCTTTTTTGAGAACAATTCTCATATTTCAATACCAGTTGGTAAAATTAGTGTCATTCAGCTTATCTTTCTCGAGAATGGTTCTCAATGCAAAACAGGATATCTGAGGGAGACTGCACCTAGGTGACATTATGTACAATAGAAAATATGCAAAATAGTTAAGACATGCACCAAGTCAGAATATCAAGCGTGTATCAAACTTCGACACCCCGAGCACTGACTCGGGGACTGCCCCATGTTATTTCTAGTTTTGAACTATGTATCAAACTTCGGCACCCCGAGCACTGTCTCGGGGACTTCCCCATGTTATTTCTAGTTTTGAACTATGTATCAAACTTCGGCACCCCAAGCACTGACTCGGGAACTGCCCCATATTATTTCTTGTTTTGAACTTTGTATCAAACTTCGGCACCCCGAGCAGTGAATCGGGGACTGCACCATGTTATTTCTTATTTTGAACTATGTATTAAACTTAGGCACCCCGAGCAGTGACTCGGGGACTGCCCTATGATGTTCTTTGTGTTGAATTATGAATTACATTTCGACAACCCGAGTAATAACTCGAGGACTGCTTCATGTTGTTTGATATTTTTTGAGCATGTGTAAAACTTCAGTAACCCGAGCGATAACTCGGGGACTGACTTATATTGCCCGCTTATTTTTTTCATACACATAAGAGTTCAATAACTCAAGCAGAAACTCCGGGACTTCCCCGACTTGTCAATCATAAATCGCAAGATGCGATATAAGCTTGCCTCGGCCATCGAAGAAGTAACAAGGAGGAAACATACAACGATTTCTAAAAATCATATTAACAAGAATGACAACCCAAGAAAGTAGAGGTATAATAAAGGACGTACCCTATCTATATCATTTTACCAATGAATACCTCGGAGAGGGTAGTAAGCCAATTTATGGGCTTAGAACATAGTACTTCAAGGAAAAATTGCGAAAACGACAACTATACAACCAAGTTTACATATGGAACACAAGTTAGATGCCGAACGAAAATCAGTCATATGGGAAAATATGATCCGGATCTACGAAGATAAAATTTGGCAAAGAAAAGATACGATAGAGTCAGTTAGATAAACTAACAACAATTACCATTACCAGTGCCTCAGAGGCACAAGGCAAAAGGGTTCACACTAAACCAAAAGGCGGACAATTGTTTCAATGACATCATATGCCCGGCATATCGGGGACTTAAGCGACTAAGAGTTTTTTGAACCTAGACACCGGCAGAGGCCGAATCACCCGTAGGAGGGGCAGTAGCAGTATTAGGAGCATCGGACATGGGTGTCTCGGACGCAGGCGGAATGACCTCGGTCTCCTTCAAAAGGGTATCTTTAGGAACTAGGCGCTCCGAGGTTGTGTGGGCCTCAGAAGAGGTTACCTCGGCATCAATGGGGGCCATAGTAACCTCTACGGCAAGCTTTGGCTGCTGGGAGACGCCAACTTGGGCTCGAGAGGTTTCAGTTCCTTTGGAAGACGATCGCGCATTGTCATCCTCATCTGAGGTGTCATTGGAATCATTGGCATTATCCAAACCATCCTCCGATTCATCTTGATCGGCCGAGTCACCGCCCGATGCATCTTCAGCTTCAGCGTCATCAGCCTGGTTGGGAAGAAAACTCGGCCCCTCCATCCAATGATGCAAATCAGCATATTCGATAAGCTGGAAGGCACGGGCCTGACAGCGAGCAACGAACTCTAGATTCTCAACCCAAGGAGAGTCGGTGCATAGATTCATCAGAATATCGAGGGAGGTATCCTCGTACCAAGACAAAACGGTCATAAGTGCCATATCAGCACCAGCTCTTCCAGCAGATTCCCTCCAAAGGTTAAGTTGTGTTTGAGATGCCATTAGCCTCGTCACAAGCACTTCAACTTCATCAATATCCGGCGAATTCGGCCAGAGAACATGGTAGGCTCGGATAGCTGCTTGCACCAGATCTCTTCCCATAATCTTCATTGGTCCAATAGCAGCACCGACGGCAATCAGGAAATCTTCTATAGAATACTCTGGATTCGAAGCAACGGGAACACCTCGGTGCTCGCGAGGAGAAATCACAGCCTTAGAGCTCACATGTTTAGCTTCTGGAAAATGATCTGCATGAAAGAACGACATACGGGTTAGAATAAGAAAAAAGGAAGGATAACTCGACGAGAGACAAAAACTTACGATGGATATAATTCAACATTTTATAGAGATCCTGGGACCAGTCGGTCCTACTCTTCTCAAAGAGAATGATTTCCTTGCTCATCGCCCGGTTCTTTAATTCGGCAGCATCAAGAAGTTCCTTGTCTTTCTGCAACTACAGACTGAGTCGGTTCTTTTCTTCAAAGAACTCTTGATCAACTTTTTCCAACTCAGACTTTTGGGAAAGCTTGAGAGATTCAACCTCGGCGCACAACCGAGTTATCTCGTCGTATTTTTCCTTGAGTTGCGCCGAATGAGCGGCAGCTTGTTCTAAAAAATGCAGCATCATATCAGGCATAGATATGCATTCTTGATGCGACGCTGCAAGTGTTTGTAACTCGGCTATACCAAAGCCGGAAGGTTGTAAGGGACCCAAGATTTACCTCGAACAAAAAGTCAACAAATTAAAAGGCACAAGGGGTAACTAACCTTCAAGAACGCCAACTTTCTTGGTAAGGAGAGCATTCAGGTTGTTGATACCAGCTGCGCACCAGCAACAAACTAATTAGCACAAAAAACTAAATCTAGATAAGAGAAATTACACGGACCAGTTGATTTACCAGTTTTCTTCACAACAGGAACAATCTGCTGATATTTATCTTGCAGTTTCTTGTGCGCAAAAAGCAACCTTTGAAATTCAGCTGTCCGCCGATCATGGGCAACCTGAAAAAAGGAAACAAGTTACGCAAAGAATAGACATATCCGAATCAAGTAAACTGGACTCGGATCTAGATGGCTGGATATTCAAAAACAAGGCAGATCCGAATCAAGTAAAACATCACTCGGCTCTAGGTGGCTAGATATTCAAAACTAAGGCAGATCCAAATCAAGTACAACTTAACTCAGTTCTAGGTGGCTAGATATTCAAAAGTAAGGCAGATCCGAATCAAGCAAAACTTGACTCGGATTTAGGTGGCTAGATATTCAAGAGTAAGGCAGATCCGAATCAAGCAAAACTTGACTCGGATCTAGATGGTTGGATATTCAGAAGTAAGGAAGATCCGAATCAGGTAAACCTTGACTCCGATCCAGATGGCTAGATATTCAAAAGTAAGGCACATTCGAATCAAGTAAAACTTGACTCGGATCCATATGGTTATATATTCAAACGTAAAATAGATCCAGATCAAGTAAATCATGTAATGCATTTGAAACAAGATGAAGCTTCCAAACGAACAACAAATTATCCAGTTGCAAGCTTCGGGGACTAGTGTATATATAATATCGTCCAAATAATAGACAAAGTATCAACGAAGACGCTTACCTCGTTCATCTTATCACTTTCGAGAATAATCTTAGCAGCCATATGCAAACGACTGCTGATGTCGGAAAGTTGAAATGGTTGGCTACTTGGATTACCCTAAAGTTGATCGGCGGCATTCCAGTTGTTCGCATATTCCACCTGTAAGATCCCTCCTTTGTAAAGGAAAAAGATCCCTGTGATTGCAATGCTAGTCCCTGGATCAATAGCTAGCATCCATAGTTTAAGATGTAATATCAAGAAACAAGGGTCATAATACAACTTTATAACCAGGAATAACATAATTTATTACATCTTACATAGCTCATTTGGCTATTACATTACATTGCAGCAGAATATCTATAAACATGGGGTCCTTCATCTTCAAAGTGCCACAGGCAGACATGTTGGTTGTAGACTTTGTAATCCTAATCATTTAACTTCACTAATATCAAACAAACCTGCAACATAAGAAGTTACAGCCACAAGGGTCAATACATTTGAATTGTATTGGCAAGTGATACTATGGTAGTATAGTGGAGTCTATCATCTATATGTTTTTGGCTAAGTGGAGTTGAGGCTTGCATTGCTCAAAATAGATTTTTCCTTATCATTTGAAAACACTAAGTTTTTGCTTGACAAAAATCTTTCCCAAGGCATCCCCCAATCAAAGATTGAAGATCCTTTAACCCTTGTTCAACCACAAGTTTTTAACTTAGAAATTTGGATGATGAGATTATTGATAGCTTCCATGTCTTGATGCTCAAATTGTCCTTTACCAGGGACATGGCTAAGTACTTAGATTTTTACACTCTGCAGAGGTGGTGCACTTTCCCCACAAGACTTGGTTTCACCAAGACAAGATCTTTTAGAAGCCTTTCCTTAGACCAAATGGACGCGTTCCAACCTATCATCCCACTACCACCAACTGTCCAAATGGCTAAGTTCTAGCAACCTATGTGATCCAGGTAGAGCCCATAATGCCAAGTGGTTGCACTTGAAGCTTCTCAACATTTGACATCTCAAATCTCTTTGTTCCTGGGTGGCCATCCACAAGTGAGATACACAAGGTAAACCATAAACATGGGCCTTGTGTAACCACTCAACCAAAAACCACCAAGCAATTACCATTCCACCCAGGTGATTCATTAACTTAGTTGTTTTATTAAACAAAAACACAAGTCCTCAGACTTAGAAATTTTCCATAGTATGAATGTATATTCCACCCTTGTTTTATATTATCTAAGCTAAGCTTGATAGTAGTAGGAATATTAACTTAGGAAAATTTATACTAAGGTTTCATCTACTAGGTTTTCCCATAGCATGGTTTATACTTAGCAAAAATTCCATGCAAGTTTTACTTAGAAAAATCACTAATGCATAGTGAAAGTAATGGGACAAAAATATGAAGCATCACTTGCCTTTTTGGTAGAGAGTATAAGTTCACTCCTTGTCCTTGCAACAATCACACTCTTCAAGTCACTACAATTCAATCAAACAAGGCACAATCTCAATCTACCAATCAAGCAAAACATCACATAAAATGATGAAGTCAAAGTAATGCATGCAAGCATGCCAAGCTTTTGTTTTATTTGAAAGAGTGGTTACTAATGGGTCATAAACATTTGAAAACACCTAATGGTCATTTTATAAAGTGGCAAAGTCATTTGCAAAAAGATTTCACTTCATAAACCATTTTCAAAACAAGGTATCATTTTATGTGGTGTAGAAATGTTTTTACTAAGGCATTAATCTATAGGGTTCACAAAATACATTTTCAAATCATAAAACTTGGTGTTTGGGGTCAGAGAGTTTAAAACAAAACATTTCCCCAAAGGTTTCCCTTCAAACCATTTTTAATAAATAAACCATATTTTTATTTGACTAGAATTGGTTTTAAATCAAAGAATCATTCTTTTCCTTCACCAAATATATTTTTGAAACCACAAAGTGATTCCTAGGGTTAGTAGGTTCAAAACACACCAATTGCCAAAGATTTTATCCCCAAAATCATTTTAGAATAATTTTTACAATCTAAACAAGCATGCAAATGTTTCTGCAAAAACAAACATTTTACCAGAAGCTTTTTACTAAACAAATTGCATGGTTGTCTAGGGATTGTTCCACTGATTCCATTGATATAAAATTTGCAAATTTTGCACGTGTGGAACTAAAGTTATGCAATTTACAAAATTGGAAATCTAATAGATCAAATTCTGTTTAAATCAGACAGACTGGGACACGCATCCTATTCTGATTCGTCCATACCGTTTCGTCCGGATCAGCTACTCTGGTGCGTTGGATCTAAAGTAAATCGTGTGGCTCAGAAGCAAACATACCCCTTCGCCTAAGTTTCTTTCCTATCCACTAGATTGAGATCAGACGGCTATCCTCTGGTTGTCACTAACTGGCGGCGCAAGATCAACGGCGAGTGGCGGCGCGGTCAGATGGTGGCGGTGCTGGTGAAGCAGGAAGCAAGAGAGGATGGGAAAATGCTCACCGTGTTCGCAACATCGTGGGGAAGCTCAAGGTGTGGTCAGTTTGTCGAGGGGCGCTCTGGTCCGACGTGGATTGCTCATCGGAGTCCACACGGCGTGTTCGGTACGTCATTAGGCGGGGCTACAAGGCAGGAGGCGAGATAAGGGGTCCGTTAGGCAGCGAGAGAGTAGAACCTGCGTGTGTCAATGAGAGGAAGGGGCGGAAGCTACCTGGGGCACTCGCCGGAGTTGAAACAGACGGTGGCGGCGCTTGGAGTCCTTGTTGTCAAGGCTCGGAGGCGCGCGTGAGCGAGCTGCGGATGCAGAAAGATGCGCCAGGGCCTGGGGAACTTGCCCGTGTGCTCGGGGAGGTAAGGGGCGGCAAGGTCCGGCCGGAATTGGCAGGGAGAGTTGTCGGAGACAGAGGTGCTCGTAGAGGAATTAGGGCGGCCTGGGGGCATGCTAAGGTGGGGCGACAAAGGTAAAGAAAGAGGAGGTGCTGGCGTTTATCACTGCGTGGTCACGGCGAGGGATTAACGCGACATTAAGGCATAATCAAGCGAGCATTTAACGGCATGAACGGCAGCGGTGTCTGGGGAAGAACAGGTCACGGGTGGGGAAGATGACCGCGTGGCTGTGGGGTCCTCTGGCAGCGAGAGAGAAGGAAAGGGAACGGGGTCCACCGATCAGTCGCTGAGTGGGTGAGTTGAGTGAAACGTTTTTCAAGGAGAGGAGGCTAACTGGGCCTAGTGGGCTTGCTGGGTTGGGTTGGTTTGATTCTATTTTTTCTGTTCTGAATCTTTTTCCTTTTTCCAATTCAATTTCTGTTTTGAAATTCAAATCACAATTCAAACAACCAAATCAAATAAACTTCCACTAAACTTTATATTGAGTTTAGCTCTGTTTATCAACACAAATCAAAGTCCAGAACAAAATAATATTTTTAATCTTTTTAGGATCCATTTATTAATTAAATAAAATGGACCTTAGTTATTAAATCAAATAGGGTTTGATTTATTTAAAATCTCCATTTGAAATCTAAATATTATCAAAACCAAATCAGTAGGTTTTATTTGAAAATATAGAATACTTGGAAAACTTGTTTAAAATAAAATAACATGTTTTGATGTTTAATTAAAATAGTAAAACCTTTATTTTTAATAAACTTGGATATTAAATCCTTATTATTTTATTTAAATAAACCTTTACTATTTTTATCAAATAGAAATATTTTATTCCAAGGGCTTGGCCAAGTTTTAGTTTGGCTTTATAAAATAATCCTTATTTATATTTCTACCTTTTCATTTGAAATCCAAATCTTTTTATTAAAAGATCCAAAAATAGTTTTTCTATTTAAAATTTTCTTTATTAATTGTTTATCTTTTTAAATCCCTTTAGGATTTGTCTGATCAAATAGGTTTGAAGGTTTCCAATTAGAATGAAAAGTTTCTTGTCACCCTGAAAATCAACAAAGTTTTATTTTATTCATTTATTTTTCACATAACAAGATTTGGAAAATCTTGGGATGTGACACCACCAATGAGCCAAGGCTATGCCCGCTCTCAGTACGGGTCAGCACTTTACCTCGGGCCTGCTGAGTAACTGCAGCCGCCGCCAGACTCTTATGAAGAATAAGCTGAGTGTCGGTGGCAAGGGCGACACTGGGTTTGCAGTTGAAGCTCCTTTGCAAAGTGCATCAATAATGCTGGGCTGAGAAGAGCTTGTCGGCCCCTTCTGATATACCGAGGGTTAGTGACAACAACTTTCTTGCTCTTAGTAGAGACTTCAGCGGGGGCAACAACTTCAGCACTGGGAACCATGTCCTTGGCGGCAGGAGGAACTATAGTTTCCAAAGGGGCAGAGGTGGTGGTATCCTCGGTAGGAGTTGGAGTAGGAGCTGGTACTGTGGTGATCAAAGGATCATTGGGGAAACCTCGGGGGTCTTAAGAGGGACAACATGCTCAGCCGGGTGATCTGGTGTAGGGGTTATGTCGGCAACAACGGTGGGAGCGATAGGCTCATCTTGTTGGGGCGATACGTTAGTCGGCGCAGGAGGAGAATCAACACGAGAGGGATTGGGAACCCGAGTATCCTCCGGAGGTTGGGGAGAAGACGGCCGAGTACTATGGGTTTTCATACTCGGACCGCTTAGCTTTGCGGAAAGAGGAGCCCTGCAAGGAAGTAAAAGCTGAGTCAGAAACAAAGAGAGAGAAACAAGAAATACAAATAAAAATAAACTCACCCAGAAACCCCAGTCATGGTCTTACGCCTCGGGATATGCTGGGCAGATTTCTTGACTCGCTTCTTGGGGGCAGCACCAGAGGGATCCGTCGAAGCGGTACGCTTCTTCGAAGCAACAGGAACCTCGGAAGCAAGAGGTTTGGCGTCGTGCACCTGACCAGCTTGATTAGCTGGGAAATAAGGACCCGGAAATGCGTAAGAGATAGGCACCACCTAAACTACCTCAAGAATTTGGACATCGTCCGGGTCACCTTCATCCGCACGGGCCGAGGTCTTGCTCTGGGTCCGAATAGGAGCAGCATTCGACTTAGGGACAAACTCCTCCGAGTCAGGTTCCCCATTGTCCGGGGTATTGCGATCAACAGTCCAGGGAAGATCCAAAACCTCGGCATCTTCTGTCTTCTGCTCCGCAAACCTCTGCGAGAGAAGTAAATTAGAGTTAGCAAAAGAACAATTGAAAAAGCAACTCGGAAGAAAACACTAGTGTTTAACTTACCCGAGGAGGAGGATTCCCGCGAGAAAATGGCTTCAATCCCCATTTCCATTCTTTGGGCATCTTGGTCTTGAAAATAGCCCGAACACTCTTATAGATCTGATAATCATCAAGCTCAACCGTAGATACTCGGTTGGGATCCAGAGGACCACTCATATAACAGAGCTTGTGAGAGAGAAGCTGAAAAGGGAAGATTCGACTGCTGATGAATGCAGTCATTAAATCTTCACCTCGGAGCCCAGCACGAATCAGTTCTTTAAGCCGGATCTCAAATGCCTCGGCGAGAGCATGGATTTTCCTATGATTGTAGATCCAATTCTTCTTGGAGCGAGGACCGGTAGAGAAAGCGGGGAGCCGAATATTATCCTCTTTCCTAGTATTCTTGACATAGAAAAATGATCTATGCCACCTCTTACAAGATTCGAGGCCGGCGACATGGGGGAACACATATTTTTTTTGAGGTGTAATGGATGCAGCCCCACATTGGGTGAGAGATTTATCAGAAGGATGAAGCGATTTGTCCGGCACTATGTTGGCTCGGATCTGAAAGAACTTGGACCAAATATCTACGGAGGGCCAGAGGCCGAAATGGCCCCCCGAAGACGAGATAAAGGCCAACAGAGAGGCAACGGTGTTAGCCGGCAGGTGATGCGGCCGAAGGCCGAAATAATCGAGGAAACCCCTAGCGAAGTCGCTAAGAGGGAGGCCAAATCCACGAGCGAAGTGGGACATAAAAACTACGTACTCGCCCTCAATGAGTACATGGGAGGATTCTTTGTCGGGTAAGCGACAACTTACCTCAGTGGGAATTCAGCGTGTTTTGATTAACCATTCTACTTCCCGGCAAGTAACCGTGGAACCCTGCTAGGAACCACGCTCTGGACCGGCCGCAAGGTCATCTTCCCCGATGAGAGCACCGCTAGCGGAGCTAGACATAGGCTCATCGGAGGAATCGACAGAGGAAAAAATGGCGGCGGGGAGAGGCCTAGAGGTGCAGGGCCCCGTCGTGACGCTGACGAGCACGGCGGTGGAACAGAAAAAGAACCTCCGCGGGGAATCTTGGAAAACTAGAAACATGCCTAGAGAAGGGACCTAGCGGAGGCGCTGTAGAAAAACTCACCGGCGAGAACGCCAAAGCGGAGGCACTGCGATGAGGTCACGGAAGCCGGAGAACCACAGTGTGACCGTCGAGGGGGACGACGATGGTGCGGCCACTAGAACACGAACAGAGGCGGCGGCGCAAAGAAGAAGATGAAGGGAATAGAAAGGGGGAAAGTGAATCATCCAACCCCGCTCCCCTCTTTATAACCGCGTAGGGTAAACCGTAGTGGGATCATGGCTGTGCCACGATAACCGCATAATCGCGTGTATGGCTTAAACGCTCGCAGGTAGTGGAGCACACCGAAGACCACATGGCGCAGGAGGGGATCGAGCCTTCTAACTGATGCGGTACTCGAGGCGTCACTGCGCTGACGCGACGGGCACAGTAATCACTGTAGCTTGTCACTGGACACTGTAGCTTGTCAGTGGACACTATAGAGGACCAAAAACTAGAGAACTATGAAGAATGGGACACGTAGGACGAGGCTTACCCAGGAATCCAAGCAAATATCTCGAACAAAAGGAGATAACTTGGAGCGTAGCCCACAGCGGGAAAAGGATGAAATGAGGAAGAGGATAACGGAAAAAGAACATCGGATAAAAAATACCTTGGAAAGAAAGAAAGAAGATAAATGTCTGGAAACTGATGTGGCACGGCCGAGTTTCAGCAGACCCACCAACCGGGGACTAATGTTGGGGGGAGGGGGGTGACCCCGGATAGGGGAAAGATAGGGGAAAGAAGAAATGAGTCTCCCTTACCTTAAGCTGAATTACTGACTGTGTCGGCCGAATCATGTAAGGTCCGGCCGATATAAGGAGAGCCATGGCAAATATAGAATAAGTAACACCTTACTCGGCTGACGTATGAGCTATGTCGGCCGAATGAGGCTGATCGACTTGGATGCAGGTGAAGGCCGAGCCGAGTTATGCGAGGTGAGGCTGAGTAACATGAAACTTGCAGGAGAAGGAGGTGCCTATAGTCAAACCCTAGTTGATGGCTAGAAGGAATCTAGACAGATCCAAGCGCTAAGGACAAGGAGCAGAGCTGCATAAGGGCAGACAAGCGTCACAGAGGTGACAGTGAGGAAGCCCGAGGCGCACATGTGAAGGTCTCTGGAACATTGCCGCCGATAGAAGGGGAACACGGAAAGGAGGCCGCCGAGTTACCACTTTGGGACAAGCATATTCCAAGAATATGCTTGCCACGTCAGCCCTAGAAGGAGTCAAGGAACCCCTTTATAAGGAGGGGAACGGGCTCCAGAGAGGGGGATCAATTCATTACACACCGAAAGGCTAGTGTAGTAGTTTTCTTCTTCTCTATGATACAGCTCAAGGAGCACTTGTAGTTCTTGAGAAGAGGAATAAAGATCTACTTATTGGTCAGTTAAGTGTAGAAATCACTACATCTTCCCTCCCCGGATCCCTCTAGCATCCATTGGCACCATACTTTAGCCTACCCATGGCATCTGTCGTGCCACCACCATGACAGATCATCATGTGAGTCGGTGTAGCTTCAAAGGCGAGCATCAAATGGGCATCATATCTACCATATGACTCATGCTTAACCTTTCGGTCCGTGTTCCGAGGCCATGTCTGTACATGCTAGGCTCGCCAAGTAAGAACCTTAGTATTCACGTGTGTAACTGTCTTACACCTGAAATATGGTCGTGGATCCAAGAACACCCGATCATCACGTGATGTCTTGGAGCGACGAAAACATAATCGGTGCTTACTAAAGGAAGAACACATTCTTATCTTTATATTTAAATGAGGGATCATCTTATTATGCTAATAAAACGCCAAACAAGCAATATAAGATGCTATCAAACATCACATGTTTATTAGTGGAATGATATGGTTCCCGCATATTATCTCTATCATGTGCATCGTAGTATGATCACTATCATACCTTTATGTGTAAGGCCAAGGTCTATGGAAATTACACGTTATGTGTGTTGTAAGAGTATCATCTCATACTTCTACTTACAACATCACCATATCATAACACTAGCCCAGCAACAATCTAAACTAGACGCCTCTAATTTATCCATTGCAAATTTTACGTGGCTTAAGGCTTTCGAAGATAGAACCGTTCATACCTATGAACATGAACCACAACGAGGATAACCAAATTGTTGACAACTCGTTGCAAAATAGATATTGACTATAGTAGGAGAGACAAACACCCGCTAGCCACTTATGCAAACTAGTTGCATGTCAACTGTGGAACAGGTCTCATGTGCGAGGACATGTAACGTTTGTCCGGGCCGCTTCATCCCACTATGCCACCAATATCCAAAATTACAACTAAGGAGAAACAACATGATCATCATCGCCCACATACTCATATGTGTACTACCCGTGTAAAGCATCTACGCATAGATCCGGCTCTGATACCACTGTAGGGTTTGCAGCATAGAAAACAAAAAATTTCCTACGATGGGAACAACTATGTACCAAGATCTATCTACTAGATACAAACAACGGGCGGATGTATATCCGTAGAGAACATACCCTTGAAGACCGACAAAGCTTAACGAGTTAAACTCGTGGTTGATGTAGACGATCTCTTGCGGATCTCAAGATCGAGAGGAAGTCCTAGTGTTATGTTGATGCAGCGGAAGCACAACTCTTTCTTGCCGAATAGCCACCGGGAACATGTATCTCGCTAGTCCGAGACCATGGGGGATAAATTCTAGAGGGGGAGAGAGATCCTTCACGAGGAGGTGTGAGTGAGAAGTGAGGAGGGGGTGCCTTTTATAGGAGAGGGTGGGAACCCCAAGGGGGTGGCCGGCGCATGGGGGCTGACCCCTTGCCCTCCCCTCTTCATGTGGGTGGACACTCCACTCAAAAATTCCTTTAAATTCCCTCCACTCAAAATCCCACTCAAACTTGCAATTAAATTTCCACCAAATTTAATGCAAACTCTCATTAAATAAAACTCTTTTTATTTATTAAGAATTTTGTCAATTACTTTAATGACAAACATTGAAATATAACCCCTTGCTAGAATTCTATTTCACAAGCAAAAACACTTTCTGCAATTTCACCCGAAAACCTGTTTCGGTATCTAGTGAAATAAATTCTTGCGCTTGTTATTCTTTCCGGCATGAAACTTTTGCTCCAATTGGATGTCGGTGTCTCTTAAGTGTGTCACCCTACGGTTCGTGAATAATACGGACATGATCGAGGCCCCTCTCGGATCAATAATTAGAAGCGGGATCTGGAGACCCATACAGACTCCCACACATTCAACGATGACTTTCTTGTGATCGTCGGAACCTTTTACGCTAGTATCTTAATCTCTTTGTTTCGTGATATATTACATGTCCGAGATTCGATCATCGGTATCTCCATACATAGTTTGATCTCGTTACTGACATGCACTCTTTTCTCGTTCCCGTGATATAACATTCTAGTGATCAAATCACTTGCTTGCAAGCTAACCAATGTGATATCACCGAGAGGGCCCAGAGTATATCTATCCGTCATCGGGATGAACAAATTCCACTCTCGATCCATGGGCCTCAACATAACACTTTATTAGTTCTGAACCCATCTTTATAATCACCCTGTTATGCTGTGACGTTTGATGTTATCAAGAATCTCTTCCGGTGTTAGTGATTGACATGATCTCATGGTCTAAGGATTAGGATCACTTCGTAAGTTATTATAGAAATATAAACTCAATGACTTTGATCGTAATGCTATACTTCGGATGAATGTTCATCACACCATTACACTAATGTTGTGATCCCGTTATTAACAACATCCAATGTCCATGATCAGGAAACCTTGATCATCTTGTTAATCAATGAGCTAGTTTATGAGAGAGGCATAACTAGGAACTTTCTGTTTGTTTATTAAACACACATGTATTAATGTTTCCGTATTAATACAATTATAGCATGCAAAATAAACATCTATCATATACTTGGAATACACATAATAAACACTTTATTATTGCCTCTCAGGGCATATTCCCTTGAATATGGGCATGAGTGTGGTAGATACTTAAGCTTCAGTTTGGCACATAATTCTTTGCTTGCTAAATTTCGGCAACTTCCACCTTCAATAATGACCTTGCAAGCTTTGTTTGGACAAACAAGTGCCATTGTTTGGAACAAATTATAGCGTTGTCTTGTAGCACTAGACAGAGGAGTAATGTTGAGAGTCCTCCGTGACACAACAATGGGAGTAGAACATACATGAAACACAACAATGCCATCACTCATGTATCCTTCATCATCCGAAGCATCCGGATTAGCATCATCTCCTGTCTCATACTCATTATCCTCATTGACAACCATTACCTTCCTATTGGGATAGTCCCTCTTGAAGTGGCCCTTGGCACCACGTGTATGGAACTCCATGTCGCGATTGTGCGTAGTAGACATATTGGAACCGGTACCACTAGATGTAGGAGCAGGCTTCCTTGTATTGGTCACATTAGAAGAAGGTTTGGTTGATGTAGAAGGAAACTCTAGGAATGCTAGTAGATGAAGGAGAAAATGGTGCCGACTGTGAAGAAAATCATCCTATAGAACAAGCCTTGAACTGAGCCTCTTCAGCAAACTAGGCTTTAGATTCTCTAGCATGATGTATAGCTCATTCATGTCATTATACATGCGATGCCTAACAATTCTCTTGATGTTATACTTCAAACCATGGAGAAAATGCTGCATATTCTACTCAATAGATTCACGGACCCTTGCATGATGTAGCAACGACTCCATATCCATATAATATGCATCAACTGTCATGGCACCTTGTCTCAATAGTGTTAGCTTATCATATAGGGAACACAGATAGTTGGGTGGAATAAAGCGAGCTTTAATCACCTCCTTCATGGCTCTATAAGTGATAATATGCTCACCATCCCCATAACATGCACGATACACACCATACCACCAACGCAAAGCGTAGCCATCAAATTCTGAAGAAGCAAGCGTAACCTTCTTATATTCAGTATAGTAATGTAAACACCACAATTTCTCAATCTTGAGCTCCCATGTAAGATATTATTCAACATCAGTAGAGCCCTCAAATCTTGGAATAGTGAACTTTGGCTTACCCAAATTGCCATCTTGATGAGGTTGAATTGGAATACGTTGGGCATCTAGGTGAACAAAACCATGGCCATGACCAGCAAAACCACCTCCATGAACAGCAGCATTAGCAGCAGGCGGAGCATGAACACCAGAATTGTCACCACGGATGCTATCATCATCAGCTCCGTCATCATGGGGTAGTGGACATTTCTCTATAGAAAGACGCAAAGTTTTCATGGACGATGTCAAAGCATGAAGACTTGTTTGAATATTTGTGACCTATGTATGAACTACCTTGACGGTCTGATCAATTTGACCCATCTTCAAGTTCACCCCTTGGATTTGTGAATTAAGGTCATCAACTGTATTAGTAATCATCTCCTGTAGGTTATCACGCAAAACTTCATAATAGCTCTAAGTAACAGTAGCATGGTCATCCTATTTCTGCATCACATTAATAGGACTAGTAGACATTATTAGTAGATTAGTGTACTGAATCAAAAATCTTTTGGTGGATCACTCACAACTGCAAGAAAAGGACTTTCCATTACAAAGTGAATAGAAAAGCTTACCAACTTAGATAAATGACACGTGCACAAATATGAAGCGAATACCGAGGGTATAAGAAAAAAACACGAGAAAGCAGGAGTATGTACTGGAGCTGTAGGTCTAGAAACCTAACTATAACAAAGCACATCCTAGTGCTGATCGTATGACAAACACCCAAGGAAACACACAGTGGAGATAAATGTGGAAAAGCAATTTATGAATAGGAATATTGCAATGCACAAGAGAGACACTAGTAATAGCTCAAAATAAACAGGCACAAGATTTCTCAATATACAAGTGTTATGATCAACTAGGCCTCCAATAATGCACACTTTGATATCTATTTTGTCACGCTTGTAGCTCTGTTCTCCTTTTTATACTGATTCTCTTTTTATTTATTTTTCAACTAAATGACTCAATGCAAAATGAATACAGCAATTTAGAACAAACTAGGCCAGATAGCTGGTGTGTTACGGCATGATAGTACGGTGTGGCCGGAGAGTCCGTTTGATGATGGCCGGATAGTCTGGTCTACCTGGTCGAAATATTTTGCACTTTAAAACCCTAATGAGAAGACTGACAGAGCAAGCAACTAGTCTTAATGGGTACGTTTCTAGGCACGGATGCTGTAGATAGGCTGTAGCTATGGTTGAACACAAAAGTACGCTATGTGTGGACTCGGAAAAGTAGATGGAGAACTTGTGGAAATGGTGATGAACGACTCCAAAATGAAGAACAAACGACGGAAATAAAAACCTAGACACTACGACTTGTACTGGAAGTGATCGGATCAAAGACACGACAACGACTAGCAACTAAGACTCAACTCCGATGCAATCTAGGCTATGGCAAATAATAACCTTAATATTTTTGTATGGCTTTTTCTGTATTGGAAGAAAAACAACTAGACTATGTATGGATTTGTAGATGCTTACCAAAGATACACCGGAACCTGATACCAAGATGATATGGGGTGGCCCGATCTTCTCAGTAAGCGAGGGTGGTAGATGATGATGATGAGTCGCTGTAGATAACTTGTATGACGCTCACGAACCTCTCGATCAATCCCTGATGCCAATGCAACAACTCTAGACCCTTGTAGATATTCGCAACTTCACACACTTGCGCATGTAGCCGCTGACCATGAAGCGGTTGTTGCAATCTTCTAATTCCCAGTAGAACAACAGATTACAAAAAACTTACAATTGACTAATTCCCAATGGAAAAACTAATCACACTTGACTGATAGTAGAAATTACAACATATTGATACGAATTGGTGTACGGAATCAATTGGAAGCAAGTAGCAACTCAACAGATCTAGGGTTTACTTTAAATGTGT